>JANKKI010000203.1:3000000-3247500 GCA_025175665.1 Cinchona pubescens | reverse complement strand
AGCATAATAGGTTCTGAAAAAGTCTAGAGCATATTTTTTTTGAAAAATGATATATGGGTTTTCTGTGATTTCATCTACATCAATGTTGATGACATGCATTTTCTTCCCTGTAGGTTGAAATGAATTGGGTTGATTTTGAGAATATTGGAATAATTTTGGTATAGTTCCCAATGATATCAAATTTGGATTTGAGCTAGTTGGATTTGAATAAAGGGAATTTTGGTTAAGTATTTCCCTATAAGAGGGACTTGAGAAATTCGAAGTTAATGGTGGAAAACTGTTTCCCATAGGTATTCCATTACGTGCCCATCCCAATATGCCCAATATTTGGAGAAGATGCTTTTGCTGGAGAAGATGCTCCTCCATAAATATTATGTATATTTATATGAGGCCTTGGAGAGGAAGATGCTCCTCTACCTCTTGTTCTAGGAGAAGATGCTCCTCCTCGTCCTCTAGATAAATTCATTCTTGCAATAATTAAATTGACAATTCATATAATTGTTTTATTCTTAAATGATAGGCCTTTGTGAAATATTCTATTTCTGTTTGTTCTTCATTATATATATTGATTTTTTGTTGTAATATAGCAGATATCCATAATGGATCTTTTTCTAATTTATATTCTGAATCTATTATTTATGTTCTTATTTTTTCTTTCCGGTTTTTTGCTACAATTATTCTAGATCGAAAATAATTTTTACTCCTAATTAAACTAATTTTATATGTCTTATAATTTTGGTTATATAGATTTTGTATAGGAAATTCTAAATTTCTATAGTCGAGTCTAGAAAGTTTATCTTTATGTGTTAATATTAATTCACGTCCTCTTTTATTGATTTTATCTTTTATTGGTGGATATTTCTTTCCTACTTCTATTATAATTTCATTTTTACTATTAGATGATCTAGCTTCATAGGCCATCAGACTTCTTTAAATGAACCTGCAATAAATTCTCTGGTTAAAAAATCAAGAAGAGAATTAGTTTCTCCTTTAATATATTCAATATCAAAATAAAAAACAGATAAAATATATATCCATCTTGCAAATAATTGTTTTGATGCAATATTTTTAACATCTTTTTCTAAAACTTGTTTTGCTGCGGAACAATCTATTCTTATAAGAAAATTTTGATTTAACAGATCATCTTGAAATTTTGTAACACATAAAACTATACTTAATACTTCTTTCTTAATTGTAGCATATTTTGTTGTGCTTTATTCCAAATACCTGATGTATATCTTACCAATTCTTCTTTGTTGGTATGAGGATTTAATTGTTTTAGTATTCATCCATAACCAATATCAGAAGCATCAGTTTTCAACTATTTTAAACCATATATAATTTGCCAGATTTAAGAGTGATAAATGTTTTACCTTTTGTTTTATGTGCTTAACCGCTTCTATATGTTTATCAATCCAAGCTGGGGAATTTTTTCTTAATCTCTCATATAAAAGTTTACAATCTTGTGCTAAATATTGATAATATTCACCAATATAATTTAAGCTACCTAAAAGTCTTTGTAATTGAGTTTTATCTTTAATTTCGTTTGGAAATTTATCAGCAAATTCTATAGATCTTGCCATAGGTGTAATATAACCTTTATCTAAATCATATCCTAAAAATCTAATATGTGTTTGAAATAAAAGTATCTTTTTTGCTGATACTACAATACCATTTTTTAAAGCAATACTAATAAAAATATTTATATGTTTAAAATATTGATCTATGTTTTCAGAAAATATTAAAATATCATCAATATATACTATAATAAAAGGGTATGGGGAAAATATATCATTCATTATATTTTGAAATTCAGATGGTGCTATATTATTTTTTAATCCAAAAGGCATAACATTCCATTCATAATGTCGAAATGGAACTGTAAATGTAGTCTTGTATCAATCTTCTTCTGCAATTTGTATTTGCCAGAAACCTGATTTTAAATCAAATTTTGAATATATTTGAGAATCCATTGTTCTATTTAAAAAATCTTTTTTATTAGGAATGGGATACCTAATCCATTGTAAAATTTTATTTAAAGGTTTATAATTTATAACTAATCTAGGTGTTCCTCTTTTGATTTCTGAATTTTTGTTTACATAAAATGCAGAACAACTCCATGGGGAAGATGATTTTCTTATTATATTTTTATTTAATAAATCATGTATTTCTTTTTTACAATATTCAACCATTTCTTTATTCAATTGGGATGGTCTTGCTTTTGTTGGTATATTTTTTTCATCAAAATCTTTTTCCTGATGTAGATGTACCATGTGTTTTTTTCTATGCCAGAATGCTATTGGTAAATCATTACAAATTTGTGAAATTATTTTATCATAAACTGTCTGTTTTATTTTTACCTGTATTTCTGGTGATTTCAATTGTTCTTCTATAGTTTTTTCTTTTATTTCATTTTGTAAAACTCAATTTGTTTCATTTTTAAATTTATATATTTTTTTATTGAATTTATAGAAAAAGTATTTAAATTATGTGGTTGTTCTTTGGTAACAAAATTAAATGTTAAATTTTTTTCTTTCTTTGAAATTGTTTTTCCATCACAATAATATGGATGCATTTGTACGATAAATGGTGTTCCTAAAATAACATGTTCTTGAATTCTTTTGTTAAAACAAATGGTAAACAAATATAATTATTTTCTTGAGAAAATATGCAAACTTTTGAAAGTGTATATTTAATTTTTATCTTTGATCCTTCAGCTGCTCTTAGAACAGTTGAAGTTTTCTCAAAAAATCTTGAAGGTAGTAGTCATTCTCTCATAGTACAAATATCAGCACCTGAATCTGTCATTGCTATAGTTGAAAATTTATAATCATTAATTATTAATGTGATATGCCATAAAAAATATTTTTGGGATGAATATATAGGTTGAAGGCTAAGAAATTGGCTATTTTCTTGATTTATATTCTCTTGATCAACTTTTAATGGGGATGTAGAGGCTACTTGTTTATTTTCTTCTAATTCTTTTGGATTGAATCTAATTTCTAAAAGAGTTAATCTTGTATTTAAAATTTTAATTTCTTCTTTTAATTGATTAATTTCTTGTTTTAAAATTGGTATGGTGACAGGTTTATTATATGACATAAGTCCTACTTCATCTATAACTTCTTTCATGGAAAAAGGTTGCGCTAGAGTAATCATTTTTTTTTTAGATTTTCAGGGGGTGATGAATATTTTTCTTGTTTTTCTTTATGAGTTTTTTCATTTATCAAAATTTGTTTATATTGTGCTAAATATTGTCCTTTTAATTCTTTATCATGTATGTTTTCTATTAATTCAAAAAATATATTTTGACTTTCAGATAATGTAAATATGTCATGGCATGCACAATCATTATCAGATGAAATCAGAATTTATTTCTTCTATACTATCTTCTGTTGCAGATTCTGAATAATTATATAATATAGTTGTTATAATGTCTTCTTGTTCTTCATCATTTATAGATAATTTATTTATTTTTTATAAGAGATTAGTAGTAGTTTTTGACCTACATTTTTTTTGTATAATGAGCTTTCTCGCCACATTTTCTACAAGTAATATTTGCTTTTATCCATTGTTTAATTTCTTTTTCAGTTTTTCTATCCTCTATTCTTTTTCTATTGAAAATTTTTGTCCTATTTTTCTTGGATATAATGGATATATAATTTCTTTTGGTTTTTCTTTTCTATTTTTTTTGAAATTTCTTAACTTTTGTTTTTGCTTTATGATATGGTATTCCTGGTTCTTTGATAGCAAATTGTGCACAAAAATCTCCTAATTCTGTTCTTTGTTTAAATTTCTTTATTTGTGCTTTTAATTTTATATCATTACATAATTTTAATCCTTCTTCTGTACAAACAGATATAATATCTCCGTAAGAAGGAAATTCAATCATAAGGAACAGTTTGACCATCATGATAATTTTTTAATGTAGTAAAAATTCTTTGTGCAAATAAATTTGGTAATCCAGAAATAAATTTTTCTTTCCAGAAATGCGAGCTACAATCAGTATGATCCATAACTCTTGCTAAAAATGTGTCTTTATACCATTTAAAATGTGAAAGAGTTGGACATCTTAAATTTATTAAAAGTTCTTTTTTAATACTATCAATGATTTTAACATCTCCAATAAATTGTCTAAAAATACTAGTGATCAAAGATAAAGCCATATTGGGAATAGTGGTAATATGTTGACTAGTGGATGTACCTTTATGCTTAACTTCTGTAATTGTTTTGTAGAATTTAGAATTTCATATCTCTTTTGAGATTTTAAATAATTATTCCACCATCCATCTAATGCACCTGTGAATCCATTTATTACTATATAAACAAAATCTTGTTCTTTAGTTCCTTTAGCTTTATGTAGATTAATATACATTATTATCTTTTTGTGCTTTAGTACTGCCATTGTTTGATGTGGACTAAGACCATCAATTCTCCATTCATATATTGAACTATGATTTCAGTTGTCCATTTGTACACTTGTTTCTAATTCTAAATCTTGAGAACTGGGTCTTTGATAATATCTATCTCTTTTAGGATATTCTCTTCCAAATTGTTTAGGATTTTCATATTTTTTATATTTTCTTTTTATTTCTAATAATTGTCTTTCATCATTGTTACTATTTTCAAATATTTCTATTAAATCTTCTATATTATTATTTTCTTTTATTTCATCATACATATTTTCATCAGATTCTTCCGTTAAATTTAAATTTATTTGTTCTTGGTCTGAATTTTGTTCTTCGGTTAAAGTATTTATTTTTAATTCTCCTAAGGTTTACACATCAAGTTTTAAAAGGCATTCTTCTATATCTGTATTAAATGCTCCTGGAGATAAGGGTGTTTCTGTTGGTCTAATAATAGATGGTATTATATTATTAGTAGATGGTATAATTAGAATACATAAATTTATTTTCATCTTTGTTTGGTAGTTTTCCATAATTAAAGTATTGTGTATTAATATTAATTTTATTGATAATGTTATCTATTTTATTTTCTATATTTTTAAAATTATATGGCTGTGTGCTTACTTCTTCTAACTGTTTTGACATAGTATGTAAACTTAAAGACATAAAATTAGTTTGTTGTATTATGTTTCCTAGATTGGCACGATGTTGATGAATAAAAGCTGTGGTACAGCTCCTTCATTACCTAATCTTATAGCATTTGATAAAAGTGGATATATTGATCCATGAGTTTTATAAATTCCATTAGAATCTTTTTCGTTTAATACATAATCAGTATATGTATTTTCTAAGACTAAAATATCCTTTTCTTGATTTATTAATGAAGCTCTATATTCAATATAAAACCATTTAAAAAATTCTATATAAGTTCTTCTTATGAAATCATAATAATTATTTTGAATTTCCTTTTGTTGCTTAATAGAATATTTTTCAAAAAAACATTTTCTGAAGTTTTCATATTTTTCTTGATTAAAATCTTTAAATGCTCGTTTTGAAATTTCTTTTAATTCTTCATCAGATAAAATATCTTTTATTATTACTGAAACTCCATATGATGTAGTAGATTTTGGATGCTCTATATTTCTGATCCTACATCTGGTTCTTTTTCAGGATCTATGGTATACACTCCATGCATGGTTTGATTTTTCTCTTGAAGACCTGCAAATTTTAAAGGAAGATCTCCATCTTTGCTAATTGATGTAGATGAACTTGGCCTAGATATACAAGAATTATCTAAAATTGAAAATGTTGAATTTCTCTTTGCAAATATGATAGATACTGATCCAGATGGGCTTTCTTCTATTTGGGCTAATGATATAGGTTTTGGAATTGTTGGATTTGTAATTTTTTCAAATATCCATTGATCTGGAATATTTACTTCATTCTAATCTATTATAGTGGGTAATTCTAAATTAGATCGAGTGAGATTTGTTTCTATAATAATGGATGTGTTGTACCTTTTCTACTATGAGCATTTTTATCTATCTTTATTTCAGATGCTCATGGACTCAAAGTATTCATCAATTTATAATATATTCTATATATAACATATATATTTTCAATACCAGGTTTTATATCATAACCTTTAGTTTGTATATTTAATGCTAATATATCAATTAAATTTCTATCTGTCAGGGAGACTGAGAAAATTTGGAAAACTATCAAAATATATTGGTGCATTACATAATGAAGACTTTATTAATCCTAATAATGAATCATTGAATTTATTAAATCTAGCATCTCTAAGTGCTACACAAATAGATGTATTTAACCCTCGCCTATTTAAAGGTTGTAAAGCTACTTGAACTAATCCTATATGCATAAAATTGAATTTAGTAGATGTTATACTATTTATGTCACAGTGTTTAAATAATTGTATAGTTTCAAAATTATTTCCTATGGGTATAGTTTTTTCAACAATTGTGATTTTATATGAAGATTTAAATTTGAATAATATTATACTAGAAAATTTTAGATTTAATAAACAAATAATTTTTTATTTATTTAAAATTTTAATTTCTTCTTTTAATTGATTAATTTCTTGTTTTAAAATTGGTATGGTGACCGGTTTATTATATGACATAAGTCCTACTTCATCTATAACTTCTTTCATGGAAAAAGGTTGTTCTAGAGTAATCATTTTTTCTTGAGATTTTGAGGGAGTGATGAATATTTTTCTTGTTTTTCTTTATGAGTTTTTTCATTTATCAAAATTTCTTTATATTGTGCTAAATATTGTCTTTTTAATTCTTTATCTTGTATGTTTTCTATTAATTCAAAAAAAAGTCAAATATTTTGACTTTCAGATAATGTAAATATGACATGGCATGCACAATCATTATCAGATGAATCAGAATTTATTTCTTCTATACTATCTTCTATTGCAGATTCTGAATAATTATTTAATATAGTTGTTATAATGTCTTCGATTAAAATTATGTAATGATACAAAATTAAAAGCACAAATAAAGAAATATAAACAAATAACAGAATTAAGAGATTTTTGTGCACAATTTGTTGTCAAAGAACCAGGAATACCATATCATAAAGCAAAAACAAAAGTTAAGAAAATAGAAGAAAACCAAAAGAAATTATATATCCATTATATCCAAAGAAAAATAGGACAAAATTTTTCAATAGAAAAAGAATAGAGGATAGAAAAGCTGATAAAGATACACAAACAATGGATAAAAGCAAATATTACTTGTAGAAAATGTGGCAAGAAAGGTCATTATGCAAATCAATGTAGGTCAAAAACTATATATATACATACACATGTAATTTGGGCTTGGTGCATGTGGATTGAGGTTTATTATTTAGAAATATTTGTTTGGACTTGGGGTGTTGTTGGTGGAAAATTATTATGAGAATATCTATTGTAAACTGATTCTCGTTTGGGCTTAGCGGGCTTTTATTGGCTATTTTGGTTTCTTTGAGCGTAATAGTAATATTACACCTTAGGTTTATTTTGTATTGGGCTAGATTGGTAAAGGGACTTCGAAGAACATTTTGGGCCCATTTATTGAGGTCTATCAATTTTTTTTAGACTTATGTGTTATTGTACATTTCTAAGATTACATTTTTGAGCCCTAAAACTCTTTAAAATTTCATTTTGACCCTTGTAACTTGTAAAAATTATATTTTTGCCTTTAAAACTTTCTAAAATTATATTTTAATCCCGAAAACTTTTGAAATTGATCATTTTGTCCGTTATATTTTTATAATTATATTTTAGTCCCTAAAACTTTCTCAATTACGTTTGTTGGCCCTTCTACTCTTTTTAAATTATATTTTGACCCCAAAAACTTTGTAGATTTTGTAATTATATCCCTAGAAGTTTAGTTTGTTCCTAACTGTGTTGCTTTTTCTTCGTAACTGTTACGTAGCATTATAATTTTGTTGTTTCTTGCATTTTTGTCTTTTAATTGTTTGGGAATGTTGTAGTAAGTCCTTTAAGTTTGTATTTGGTTCTATTATAATCCATTTCCTTTTCAATTGTCCTTGTTTAACTACTTTTACGATATATTAGCATTATTTAGTAATTGAAATTGCTTTTGTTTGGTTAATAATAATATTTTTTGTTAGTTTAATTTTACTGATATTTGTATGTTACTACATTAACCCAATTGTTCATGTCTTGATCTAAAAAATAAGATAATTTTGTACCTTTGGCATTTTAAGAGGTATATCTAAATCTCTTTTATGTGCTAAGTATTTTATATGATTCTGTGTGCTAATTGTGTAATTATTTTTTCTTAGTTCTCTCCATTGTTATTGTTTCTTTTATTATTATCATTATTTATTGTAAATTAACCCATTATAGAAATGGCTTAAGCCTAATGTATTAGATAGGTTTATATGCTATGGGTCTGTTTGATAACTCAACTTAATGTTGAAAATTAATTGATTAAGAGATTTTTGAATTCAGCATGTTTGATAACAGAATTCTCTTATCACTTAATACATTAAGCATTGCTTAATTAATGTTGTATTCAAAATTTTAAGTGAAATATTTTCACTTAATCTGCTGAATTTTAAATAAATGTACAAACACATAGTCTAACACACACATATTCACACACACTTTCTCTCACTTGCACACACACTCTCACACAAACATATACTCTCTCACACACAAAAACACACACTTCCTCACATATATACATTGTCTCTCTCTCTCACACATACACACTTAGTCTCTCACACACATTCTCTCTTGTCCTTTTTCATACTCGTATTCACACACACTCACACGCATGCATATTCTCTCTCACTCACATACACACTCTATCACACACATACATACCCTATCATACACATTCTCTCTCATATATATTTATACCATCCTTAATTATTCATTTTCTTTTCTACGCATATATGAAAATTATTTATAATAAATTAATACATGTATGAAGTGACATATTTAATTCAGAGATTGAATTCAGTTGATTACCAAACCGAAATAAATTTACTAATTCAGAAATTAATATATGATTTTAGAACTTATAATTCAGACTTCAGAATTCAGTATTCAGCATTAACAAACATGCCCTATGTGTTAATTGCTTTTGTAAGGATTGACATGTTAGAATATTATGCTTTATGTGTTGCGTGTTTTATGTGCCTATGTGTTTATTGTTTTATTCTGTGATGCAATTTAATTTTGTATATATTTTATTGTGCCGTGCTCTGTACTAGTCCAACACTAGTGTAGAAATTTTTGTCATTTGTATCAGTCCAATACCGATGCGGAAGTCAAACCTCTTGTGATAGTAAGCGTTGGTACGATGGGTCTCCCATTCCCCACATTTCCCGTATATGGTTTTATTATTTATTCTCTTTCATTTTTGTTCTATCCAAACTTAACATAAATTTGGGTTAATTTCTTGGAAACATGAATTAAATCTCGCAATCGGTTTTATTGGGGAGAAAGGGTGTCTAGGTTACTCGTGAAGTAGTTTAGCCTTCCTTGTCCTCAATAGAACTCTCGAATCATTTACAGTCTTTTATTTTCGTAGACTAGGAGTCAACTACTATAGGGTTGTGTCATTATTTATTTTGTTCTTTCATTATTTATTTAAAATCTTAAACATTTTTTTGCAACTTTTGACCTTTAGGATTTTCATTTCCTTTAGGTTTACACAAGTGTCCGATGCACTTCGCTCACTGGGTGGTGACTCCATTATTTATTTATTTACTTGTTTTAAAAAAAATCCTATTCTAGAATTTTTTGGGTCTCAAAAAGTCGCTTTTAAAAGTCCCAGTTTAAACCATATTTTTGTGCTACTATTATACATATTTATTTATTTTCTTATTATTTGTATTATTTTATTTTTCCTTTTCCAAAAAATAGAGCACGACAGACGGTAACTAACTTCTAAACATTTTGATAATAAGAAAGTGCTATCCAAAACGTAATCACACATTTTTTTGCCCATATATTTGTTAAAGCAAAAGATAACTACATTGGGAAAAAAATGAGAAAAGACTATTGGTTGAATACTAAAGCGTTAGTTAATATACTTTCAGAAATATTGAGATTTTCAAATTACATGCTGATATAATAAAATCAATAGAATAGTAGGGTAAAGAGAGAAAAATTAAACAACCAATACTTCCAAGATAGCAAGCTTGAAGTATTCAATCACTAGAATGCTTCACACACTTGGTGAGCCAATAATCTTTACAAAGTTGGGAAGTTCTTGCTCACACTAAAACTCTTTTAGTTGAACCAAGAATCTTACTTTCAACCACACTTTCATACAAGATTATCACTCCACTCAAAGTTGAATTGTACTTACAACTGCACACTAATACAACAAGGCACTATAGTCAATTTGTACTCAAATTACTCTTTTCTAAGGCTTGTATTCAATGTATTAGATGATTTTTACTGAATGTCAAAGCAACCATTTATAAGAGCAATAAATGGTTGTTGCAACTACTTCCTAACGGCTAAATAATAAATGCACAAAATGTAGCCGTTGGGGTTTCGGACATCCGAGATATATCGGATGCGTCCGACACAGCGTCCGATCTTTATACAGTTGTTGAAGAGCTTCGTTCGGACGTCCGTGCATGCGTCCGTTCCTTCGTCCGATAGAGGCTTCAGACGGTCATGTTCGTCCGAAAAAAGAAGCAGTAGGATCCCATTTCTTTCTGCCTAACTGTTCGGACAGTGCAATGCGTCCAAGAAGTTTTGACCTAGTTCAGAAGGTTCAGTGCGTTCGAAAGTCCTGTCTCTAGCAAAACAGATAATAGTCTTGCAAAAACTTGTTTACAGAGTTAAGTGTTTATGTCATCATCAAAATAAGGTTTGGAAAACATCGTATATGATAAGTAATTTAATGAGAACTCAATTACTACCAATAATTAAATGGTGAATTACTTTAATATTAATATGATTTACTTTTAATTTGTTTGTGTTTATGTATTTCCCATACTACTATCCTTGTTGTTGGATATCAAGCATTTCAAATTAATAAGGGTGTTTTGAGAACAAAAAATGTCAAAAAAACACTTTAAGGTAAGTGGTAACTACGTTGGGAAACAAAATGATAAAAAAACTATTAGTTAAATATTAAAGGGTTAGTTAATATATGATAAGTAATTTGATAAGAACTCAATTAATACAAATAATTAAATGGCCAATTACTTCAATATTTATACGATTTATTTTCAATTTATTTGTGTTTATTTATTGCCCATACTATATCCTCCTTATTGTTGAATATCAAGTATCTAAAATAAAGTTGTTTTGGGAATAAAAATGTCAAAAATACCAAGGTAAGTACTACTTTTATATATACTATAGATACATATATAAATATATAATAATTATTTAAAATTTTTCTTTCAAAATTAATAATAAATAGAAATGACCTAATTATGTAAAGTATTATATTTGCTAATGTTCAACTGATCAAGTACTAATATATATTTTTATAGTCGGTATAATGTATGTTAGACTTAGCCAAAATATGCCTTTATTCAGTTGCCACCAATTATGTTCCACGTACATCAATTGCATATAAATTGAGTTGATTTGGTTTTTCGTGATGTACCTTATCCTATTGGATTCCTATCTGAAATCCTAACTAACTTTGACGACTCCGCTTATGATTTTATTGATGAATCCAACATCGAAATAAATTGCAAACTTCATTCTTTTGATTAAATCTTCACTGCACTTTTGAATTTTCTTCTTTATTTCTTTCCTTATGTCTAATCCTCTCACAGAACACACACATGTAATTACAAAAATTGCCACATGAAGGGGGAAGGTACTATGTTGGGGGAGATGGATGAGGGGTTACTTCGAAAGAAGGTGGCGAGAGTGGGGTACAGGGAGGAACGGGCAAAAAGAAAAATGCAAGGGGCTGTGGGAAGGTGGTGGTGGGTGAGGACACTGCAGGGAATGGGGAAGGATACATGAGAGGAAGGGGCAAATGGAAAAATGTGGGGAGGGGTAAAGGGGATGAGAGGGTGAAAGGAAAAATGCAAGGGGCTGTGGAAAGTTTTGGGTGAGGACACTGCGAAGGAATATAAGGATAGGGGTTGTTGTTGTTGTTGGTGTTGGTGGTGGTGGTGGTGGTTAGCCGATAAGAAAGAGGAAGAATATATGAAAAATAGGAGAAAATTTAGGGACAAAAGAAGTGTTAAATTGACATTTGGCATGTAGTAATTGGGTTTTGGTTTCATCCATTATTCGGATGATTTTGAATGAACATTAAACTCTTTAGGGTTAAATGCAGTTTGCACCCTTGAACTATCCCTTTTTTGCACTTAA
Source organism: Cinchona pubescens (assembly GCA_025175665.1). NCBI lineage: Eukaryota > Viridiplantae > Streptophyta > Magnoliopsida > Gentianales > Rubiaceae > Cinchona > Cinchona pubescens. The sequence goes on along the minus strand of JANKKI010000203.1, from coordinate 3,235,245 downwards.
GCTCCCAAATAATTAATTTTAGTAAATTGATGTCTAAACTTACAATTTTCGAAGTTTGCAACGATGGTCAGAATGCCAGGTGGGTGATAAACTTAAATGACCCATGTGGCCTTATTATCTTTCTCAAATTTCCAAATTGCCCTTTCGACGGTGGGCTCCTAGAAAAATCTATCTATCTTTTTCGTTTTCCACCAATCTACTCTCTCTCAAATTACTCTCTTCCTCTGTAAACTATAACCCTCGAAATATTGATAGCAAGAAAAGTAGTTGGCAAATTATTGCAAGTAAAAAATAGATACTCTATATTAATCTCGTAATACACGGCAAAATGGTGAAACTTTGAAGTAGCAGTTAGAATTTTCAAAGGATTTTTTTTTTCTTTTCAAAAAGCAAGAAGTAATATACTATTGTTTAATGTAAGAAACTATGAATTAGCGACTTCTTAACATCGGATTCGCAAGTATTTGCTTATATTTTCATATATTAATATATTTGAAGTGATTGTAGAATTTTAATTTTTTATTATTATGTGTAGAAGTACAGATTGGGATATTCAATGTTGGGATTCATTATTTTGGTTCATTGGCTGATGATATTAAATAGAAACCAAATTGTCCCAAAAAAGTTTAATTTCTTTTATACGATTCAAGATTGTTTCGCTTTTTGGTTGTTTTTAGAATAATTAACTTTTTAGCTGTTGAAATCTTTCTTTTCAGTGAAAGAAAATTAAAGAAAGTTTCTTTTTTGCGATTATTTGTAGAATAATTAAGCAGCAAGTTTTTGGAATCTTTCTTTTTAGTGAAAATTTTTTGATGCCAGAATAATTCAGTTTGGATTGAATTTTGTTTTGGAATTTGTTTTGCATATGTTTTTTGGATTATTATACAAAACTAAAATAGTTTGCATCTATCAAAAGCAAATAGTAAAGCTAAACTAAAGAGGGATCGAAGTAGGGGAAAAGAAAGAAAGTTATGAAGTTCTTTGCATATCGTTCCACATGAAGTTCTCTGCGTACTTTTGTCAAATATGTTAGTATGTAGTATTGTCTACAATATTATAAAAGAGAGGAAGTTAGTTTCAAAAATTATGAGTAAGTTGACATCTTTTTAGGCAGTTTGAGCACAATAAAATATCAAGGGTATTGGAATCCTTTTGGCTACTCAATTGCTGGCTGAATTGTCAAAATTCTACAGCTATTCATGTGACCGATGCAAAGTGCGAAAAAGGGATAGTTTGGGGGTGCAGACTGCATTTAACCCAACACTTTATAATAGATGAAAATTTAAACTTTTAGGACATTGTTATACTATAATTATTTTGTAAGTCCATACGAAATTACGTTAAACTAAAAATACAAAGTGTGAAATTTATTATGGATTATGTTATTGAATCTGTATTGTTGAAAAATTGTACAAAATTAAAAAATAATAAGGAAAATTAGTTGTTAATGTTTTTCTTTTCCTTACCAAATGTATATCAAATGGTCAAAATATAAGATATTAACTTCACTTCAATTATATTTGGTACTTCTTGTTGTAAATATCCTTTTGAGTTATTCACCATAATCACTATCCAAAAGAACGTGGAGTAATACACTAAAATTGTTTCATTTTTAGTCGAGAATTTGATGTTCCATATTTAAATAGCAATAGTCTCATGGAGAAATTACAAGATTAAATAATGTTACTAATTAAGCAGTGCAAAATTATAAGCTGAATAATATTTTGAAATCTAGTTCTGCCTTCACCCCTCAACATGCAAAATGCCCACTCTAAACTAATCTATACATCAGAATACCTTGATGCCTCTATATAAAAAGTTTGACTACCAAGTTACAACCTTAAGAATTTTCTTCTACAAAAAACCTACAATTTTGACACAAACTAAGAGAAATTATTTCAAATAAATTAAGGCCTGAAAGTTCCAAATAAATTGAAAAAATTTTGAGAGAAAATGTACATGTTGCAAGAAAAGTTCAAAACGAGCTAGTATAATGAATTTTTTATTTTTAAATAATTTGTGGTTGTACTATAAACTCAATTTGCTATTTATTACAATCTTTCACGATGTTTGTTTTAAAGTTTCAATTAATTTTTTTAAGAAAGCAATTTTGTAGTATATGTATGTGTTGAGATTTATATATTTGCATATAATTATAAAAGTAACATTATTTTTTTTTTAATAAAAAGTTCCTGCAATTATTGGATATGATATTTCTTAGGGTTGGTTTTAAGGGGAAGAGAGGCGCAGGTAGGGGTAATTGCCCCATCCCAAGATTCTAGAAATTGTAAACTTTACCTTTAAAAAAGTTTAATTTTTTAAAATTTAATTTGTATTCTTATAAAATTTATATTTGCTCCCATATATTTTTGAAAGAAATATAAGTTATCATTAATGAATATGTGTCTATTAGCTCTTACCCCCTCAAAGTGTCATTCTTGCGTCCGCTCTTGAAATTTCTATTGGTCAAAATTTCAGATTTTCATAAGTTCTAACAAGTTTCAAGCATTACAAAACTTTACTTTTGACATTTTGCATTTTTCCATTTTATTGTTTAATTCCCTTTCTCTTACATTATCATACATTCTTATTAGTACTGATTGACTTGTTTGGTTTTTACCTTTTAAATTTTTTTTCTTATAACTATTCATTTGATTGTTGTTTAATGAATTTCTAGATCTCATCCTAAATGATTCCATTCCAAGCCAAATTGGAAAATTTACTAAAATGAAGTAAAATCCAAAAACTAACAATCCTATGTAATTTCATTCTAAACGCAATTTGGAAATATATTTCAATAGAATTATGTTTTGAAAAGCATACATAAAATCTCAATATCAATATGATATAAATAACCTCAATAATGATGAAAAAGTAAAGATGTTCCATGGTCTTCCGTACGTGTAGTTTTTATTGAGTCCTTTGAGTTTCAATACGTAGCATTATAACTTTTTTTTCTTAAAACTCACCTCTTCCTTTATCTCTTGGTGACTTTGACCCATGACCAATAACTCGTAGGAGAAGTATTTTATCACCTAAGATACATATTGTGACCACTTAGCATTGTAAGAACAAATTGCACTAACAGTCATTAAACTACTACCTCTTGCAACTAGGGTCATTGAACTAATTTTTTCACAAAAATTATCATCAAACTATCAAAGGTTTGGATATAGGTCATTTCATCTATTTGAAAAGCAAGAGCAAACAAAATATATGCACGCGAGTAACATTAGCATATTTTGAATGATAAATTTGTAATTTTACCCATTGTTCAAATTGGGGAGTCATTGAGAAATTTTAAAAAGTTTCCTTTTTTCCATCTTCTTCCCTTACTTGCTCTTTCCTCTTCTCTCTTGCTAATTACTCTGCCTCTCTTTTATCTCTCTCCTCTTTCTCTTCTCTCTTCTCTCTTCTTCCTCTCTCTTTTTTCTTTCTTATTGACTCCTCTTTCTTATCTTTCTCTTATTACTCTTTCTTTTTCTTTCTCTCTCGCTTCATTTTATTTTTTTTTCTTCCATATATCTCTGACCATTCTTCTTAGTTTCTGATCTTTCGTTCTTTTTTTGGTATAATATCTTTGTATAGTTTTTGGTTTGTTCTATTTCATTCTAAATTAATAATTTGGCATTTAAGTGTCTATAAAAGGAGATCAAAATCATTTGGCATCTTATAATCATAGTTCAATATTGCGGTCATGGTGGCGGTCGCGAAACATATTAGTCCACTTAGGTTTTGGTGTATCAATCACGTATCAGGAAATACATTAATTTAGAGAAAAATACGTATTTAAAAGATATGTAAAAAATTAGAAAAATATAAAAAGACAATGATAAGCACTGGATAACAATTATATAAAATTAGTGAGCCTATCACATATTTTTGCTGTGAATATGTTTCATGACATTGAAAAGTTCATGAAAGTTCTTGATGAGTGGGCTCCTCCTAAAACTAAACCATACACCAGGGGAAAACCTGCAACAATGTCTTACTGATAAGAAAGCTAGAGATCAATTTGTAATTCATTCTGATACAGATATAGAGGTGCTATGGAATGATGCTACATAGTTGAAGCCTGATCTTGTTTACAAATGTTCATTCTAGACTGAGAGATTTGTGTAGTGGTGTCCTCTGGGGACCTATTTAGCCAAACTTCACAAGAAAGGTGCTACAGTTTGGGGTGGTGCCGCCACTTTTAATTGGTTGATGTGCTATGATCACTCATAGGTTAAACTGATTGACTTTTCTCCTGGTGAGAGGTTCTTGGTAACTTACAGCAACCATATACCAAGCAATCCTCGTGATACTCATTAGATAATACTCAATATTTTTTTATGTAAGATCTGGAATTAAAATTAAGTAATGAAAGATTTCAAGGAAAGCGCAAATGAATTTGCAATTGGAGGAATTGGGGTTGTTACTGGTGTATGTTGGCCAATTTTTAGATGGGGTGGTGGAAAGGATGAGAAATACTACGCTCGAATAGGTAAGAACATTCTGTGTTTTTGAAATAGAGACTTTAACCCTAATTGATAAGAAATATATTAAGGTTGAAAATGTCATGAATTTTAGTTGGTCACTAACCTATCCCATTCTTGCACTATTTGTTCCAAAACTTGGAGGAGGGAATCAGCCTGCAATGATGAGTCTTGTGCAAATCCCAAGCAAGGAGGAATCGAGGCAAAATAATCTCTTTAGTGTTAGTGATTGCAAAATGTACTGGCAAAGCAATGATGACTATCTGGCTGTTAAGTTTGATCGGTACACAAATTTGTCTCTTAGTACACATACTGGGTTTGAGCTTTTTAGAATAAAAAAGCTAGATATTCCTATTGAAGTATTGGAGCTCAACAATAAGAATGATAAGACTTATTGCATTTGCATGGGAGCCAAAGGGCCACAGATTTGCAGTTATACATGGTGATAACCCTAGGCTAGATGCTAGTTTCCACTCAATGCTGACTGTTCATAACACTAGTTGGGTTTAAAACTCACAACTATCAAGGGCAAGTAAGCAAATGCTCTTTTACTGGTCACTATCTGGTCATTTTATTGAATTGGTCGGGCTTAAAGCATGGTTCAAAGTCGTGATTGCGGTGACGGTCGTAGAAAGTATCGTTCCATATCAGTTTTGGTGTATTGGTCTCGTATCGGGTGATACACACATTTTGCTAGATTTAATGTCCAACAAATTCTTAAAAATATATAACTACATAATATGGTCAACTGCAAAATTAAAATAACAAAATACATCACAAATGCATATCAATTTCACAAAGTCACCCATAAAAAATGAATAAGAGTTTTTTAATGTTAACACATAAATTTGTGTTTGTAAGTCCAATCATATTCTTTGTAATAATAAATCATCTTACTGAAGATTACTAGTTTTTCCTATATATATATATATATATATATACATACACACACACATACATATATTACACATGATCAAGTATATCCTTTTCAACTTGCTTCATGTATATCAACTCTTGTTTATACTTTCCATTAGTTTTTTAAATAAAAAAACCTCCTTCATAAATTATTATGAATAAAATCCAAATTGTCAATCTGACAAGCCAAATTGTAAGTCTAATTTTTTATTTTTATTTTTATTGGTGTTTTTAATCTGCCAACTCCAATTGTTAATCCAATTTTTTTTTTATTATTGCTATTAATGTTTTTAATCTACCAATCCAAGTATTCATATAGTATGCCTTTTTTAAGATTGCTGGTAGAAAATATTAGATGGAATTCATTATTAACTACTTTTGAGCTTTGAAAGAAATAGTACACGTAAAACACTATAAATCATTTGATTTTACTTATTTATTTTTCAACAAATTTTTTCCTATTTTATATCAAAATTTGTTTATTATTACTTGTATTTTTTTTAGATACGCAAGATTATCATAAAAAAAATCTTTCCTAGTATAAAATTTTAACTACCTTCATTGAAAAAGTAAATAAGTATTGTGCATGCTTAACTTTATTCTTTAAATACTTTAATCTATATTTTTTTTAATAACTAAAATAATCAATTGGAAATCCCAAAGTATTTATTGTATTTGACATTTATCCACCAAAAACAAACCTACCCTTCTCAAAAGTCTTTTCTCATCATCCCAAAGTTTCATCTACAACCCTCTGTTCTCTCCCGCTCAATGGAGATTTCACATTCCAATTAGCACAACCCTTTCTTTTTCCATCTCTATTGTTGTAGATTTCACTAGACACAGCCCTACTCCTTCTCTCCCTTCAAAGTTCAAACTGAAGCCTCACCTATCCTCCCATTTTCCTCTTCTTCCATATGTGAAAAAGCTAAACAATATTGGGTAGCATATTCATATGGATTCTATCCCCTTTCAAAACCCTAGGTCCATCTATCGGGCTGTGCTCAACTCATACGGATCTCGTGAGTCAACCTGGACAGACTTGTCTGAGTCTTTTCAATTTTTCAACGCTGTGAGTTGAAACAGTAAGATTTGGTCGAGTCTACCTGAGTTGTTGCCAGTTCTAGTAACTCTGGTATGATTTGGAGCAATATTGGAATGGAAAGATGAATTTAGGTTACGACTCAGTCGAGTCGACTTGGACTCGGCCGAGTCTTTGAACCCTGGCTTAAAAGTTTCAATGGGTAATTGGAGTTCTACAACATTGATGAGCTTGAAACCATGGCAATAGCTAAGCATTTCATGGCTACAAATATTGAATGGGATCCCACTGGAAGGTATGTTGCAACATCAGTTACCCAGTTCATGAGATGGAAAATGGTTTGAACATATGGACATTCAATGGCAAACTGCTATATCGGATTCTCGAGGATCACCTTTTCCAATTTTCATGGCGTCTAAGGCCTCCATCCCTATTGAGCCCTGAGAAGGAAGAAGAGATGTTAGATGTGGATCCAAGAATTTGAAGTACAGTAAGAGAAATAGGATGTCTCCTTGCAGTTGAGTGACTAGGAATGCGAGAAGAGGAAGATTTTGAAGTAAGAGTAGGATAGGTGGATCAATGAGTGGAAGAGACTGCAAGAAGAGGAGAAATTAGAAAGACAGAAGCTTTGTGATGGTGAAGCCAGTGATGAAGAAGAAGAGTACCAAGCCAAAGAAGTAGAAGTGGAGGAATTGCTTGAGGTTTTAAAGAAGGTTATTTCTTTGACTAGAAGATGGAGCAATGGACTATAACTAGGGGGCTCATGTCGAAATTGCATAACTTCTAATCTTCTCCTCCTTCTTTCAATCAGACATCACCACATCAAATCTAACCTCTCAATAAGTCCAAGCTACTGTCGATTAAATATCCCAAAACACTTCCCTTCGTCTAAAAACCACCACACACCCAACTAAATCTCCAAAACTCCTTAAAAAAATAATTCCTACTTCATTGGGTTGAACATGAGTAATCTCTATCAAGAGCACGCAAAGCTCAACTTATTCCGACGCATGTACTATTTAATGTCTAATAATTCTAGTGGAATCCTACTACAAGAATGAGTTTTACTATCTTTTTTGTCTGAGTGTGTCTAAACTTCATCCTTTACGGAAACATACTTATACTCATCTTCTCTATAAAAAATATCAGGAATACGGTAAGCAACAAGTCAGCCAAAAAGTAATAGTTACTTCTAGTGTAACATATGTATAACTCATTCATACAAAACATACTTTCACATGCGTGTTTTTACCAAAGTCACTCTTGTAAAACATGTATCAAAACAAGCTCATATAACATTGTAATCATATTGTGAAATTTATCTATCATATAACGATTGTACGCGTCATGTACATTTTATATAGGCACAAAGGCATTTAAAAAAATATGTATGTATTTAAATGGATCAAAGGTAAACAAACAGTCATCACTTTCAAATATTCAACCTAGTGGTTAACCTCACTAGAAAGGTGTGTCAATATTAGTTTCCTAGGTACCATTTGACGTTGTCTAGTGATATCTCTTGTAGTTTCATAGTTATTGTGACTACGATGTCAAGTATTTTTTTTTACTGTGTTCGAGATTATAATCTTACTAACCATTTTATATTCTTTTAGAGCTATTATCTATTGTTATTACTTATACAGCACATAGATATCAAGTGTATTGGAAACTATGCATATTATCACATTTTTATACTTTTAAAATCAAGTAATCAAAAATCTACATGTGATCCATATTTTCTAGTAAAATAATTTTTGAACAAAACATATTTTCATAAATGAATTTTTAAATCATCCAAGGTAATAAATCAATTTAGAAAGCATATAGTTCATAAAACATCTTTTAGAAGTACAAAAGTAAGAATCACCAACATCAGCATGAAATTATTTTACCTTAATCTTGTATTGACTCTTCCACGATTGCAATGTCACCTATAAAAGGTTTATAGTCCATCATTTAATAGCTCTATCCTTGACTAATAATATGAATCTTATAACTAATACCATATTTAACTCACTTATTCACCTACTCTATACTGACAGTTAGTATTCATGAATGCATTAAATATAATAACAATAGTTTTTCTTTTACCAATTAGATTCTTTTTCAGAAAAGATAACAATCATTCCTAAACTTCTCTAACTCAATAATCATCTAATCTATAAAATTGTGGGAAACCAACCTTAATAGTCTCTCACATTTCACATTTGTACTTTTTTAATCCCTCACATTTAAAATAATATATTTTAGTCCCTCACAAATTCAAAATACACTATTTTGGTCTCTCGAGATAATTAGGGGCATATTTTGGTTTAAAATATTTACATGGGTATAAAATGTTATATTTTTCATGGGCAAAATTGGTATCATAAATTTTAAATACTAAACGACACTACCTAAAATCTTCTCCATCACAATCCCAAAATTCTCACCTACCATCACCATCCTTATTTTCCTTCCTCGTCACTTTTTCTTTGCCACCCCTACTCCAACAGCCCCAGTCTTCTTTCTTTTTAGGACAATTTACTGTTTAAGGGTATGAAATATCAAGTTTACACTTAAATATGTTACATTCGATATATATGTGAGTATTTCAAACCAAAATATTCCAATAATTGTTTTGAGAGACTAAAATAGAGCGTTTTGAATTTGTGAGACAATAAAATGCATCGTTTTAAATGTCGACTTCCCATAAGGAGAAGTTTAGAGCTCTGAGATATGAGTTGGCCAAATATTCACTGGCACCTGCATTGGATTGTTGACAGGCAGGGCTTATTACTGGTACCTGTGTAGATATTTTTTGCGGGTAGTGCCTATCACTTTTTTGCGGGTAGTACCTATCACTGGTACCCATTTTGGAAAAAAGGAAAAGAAGAAAAAAGAGGGAGATATTTTTACATGGTGTTGGTGAGAAAGGTTAAAATTGAAAAAGTATGATTTTACTTTGCTTGTTGAACAAAATTTTCATGGGTATTTGTTGTTCAAGTGTGGGTTATTCATTTGTCCTATAAAGATATAGGGTTTAATGTGTTGGAGAAGAAGTTTTATTTTGATGTGTGGCCACCATTAATTTAAACTCTTTTATTTTATTTTATTTATTTATCCTTTTTTCCCTTTTTTGTTAGCTAAGACTCTAGCCTTATATTACAAGATAAAAGTTCTACCTAATTTAAATTAAGTCAGTTGTCTACATTAGTGGAGAAATGTAAGAAGAGTAAGTTATGGAGTATTTAGAAAAATTCAAAGGTTTTGCTTGATTTGATCTAAGTGTCTTAAAAGTTATTTTTGTATGGCTATGCACATACTTACACTGAAATTCACGTATAGGGGTTTATTATTATTTGACTATTTTCCTTTTGATGGTTTGGTTCTTGGTTATTTATGTGGATAATTGATGAGATGTATTGAGTATGTTTGTCATGTATTTGTATGTTTTGCTCAAGGATAATCAAAAATTAAGTGTGGCGTAGTTGATAAGCTTGTAATTGTCATATATTTTATGTGTCGTTGATTTTATTTACCTCGGTTTTTAACGTAATTTAACCAAGAATTGAGTAATTATGAGTTAAAATAGTTTATTTTGAGTTTTGTAGGATTTGAGTGAAGAAAGAGTCCAAATTGATCAAGAAATTGGACAAGAATTGCAAAATTGGAACTTGTGTGTACCGACAAGGAGTGATGTGATACAATTTGGTAGATTGAGCATAAGTTTCTTTTTTGAGTTTCAATTGGGGTGATTCAAGATGTTTTGGAATGTTAAGACATCGATTTGCAATTTTTATGTTTTGAGGTATTTCAAATTCGGCCTATATCATAGTCAAAATCAAGGAGAAAGTTGAAGTTGGTGCAATCAGTGGCGCCCTGGCGTGACCAAAATGCAGCTCCTAGCCGCCAACTCCAATAGCATTCTGCCAATCGCGCCCAGACACTGCACGGGTGGGCTACGAAACTTTGACTTATTTTGTAAGAAATATCCTTCCATGGGCCCAATTACATGGAAAATCGTATACTTATTATCCCGGTTTAGCCCCAAAACCTTAAAAATATCTATAAATACACCAAGAAAATGAGAGAAAATCATAAGAACCATTAGCTGTTATTAGTTTATTAGGTTTTTAATAGTTAGAACGATAATTTAGCTGTAGGGTGGATTTTCTCTAGTGTTCAAGCTAGGATTTTGTTCTCTTTTCAAGAATTTAAGACTCGACGATCATCAACATTCGTTTTCGTTATAATTACTAAGTTGGATTTGTTTTTATACAATTTAATTTTTGTTCTTATTTCTTTTTTCTTCTTTAATTATTGTTTTGTTTTAATGCCTTTAAATTTTTACTTGCTTCCGTAGTTGAGTAGTTATGGTTTTATTTAATCGTGTTTAATTGCTTTTGTAGTGTAGATTAATTTAAATTCTTGCTCTTGATTAAATTCTCGCAAGTAGGGTAGATTAAATTAGGGTTTTAGTTAATTATATTCACTTGTTTTCCGTAGGGTTAAATTTTTCATTTTTGTCTTTATTTTAATTTCTTGTGCATGTTTTTTAAATTTAGTTTAAAGTTAGTTAAAAACTCTTGATTATTTCGTCTAACTAGTAAATAAACTTGTGAACCTAGTAATTGTTCCAATAGTTTTCGTAGGAACGATTCTTACTCATCCTATACACAAACTCACCTCGTATACTTGCGAGTGTATGGGAGTTGATTAGAATAATTAAGGTTTTTACTACTTGTTTATTATTTTTAAAAATCTAATCAATAGTCTACCGAACATCTAGTTATTTTCTAGTAGTATTATTTGTATTTTATATATTTTGTTATTGATGTTGATTAAGGCATGTTTCTTGTCGTTTTTGATACATTTATAGTCTAGTTATGATTTATGTATTGTCATGAATATTTTCATGCTTGATTTATGTTATCTGTTTGAGTTTTGGCGTGCGAGATTGTGGAAGAGACTCGGCTATCCAAACCTATTTTTATAACTTTTCGGTTTTTTTTTGGCAAATCCGAAGCCAGAATCATGATCTACAAAAAAAACCAAGTGGGGGGAATGGGGGTTCAAATCTCAGTTTGATCTAACAGAGGAATTTTTTTGGTGGCGGTCGGTAGTGATGGCACCGCCGGCGAGCCTTGCAGCAGCCGTGGGTGGCTATTGCCCCATGAGATCTTGTTTTTCCTTTGGTTGAATAGAAAATAAAAGTTTTTTAGGCTTTGGGGTTTTTCTCATTTTCTTTTGGGCTTGGGCTTGTGAGTAGTAGAAGGATTTAATTACACAAAGCTTTAAGGTTTAATTTTGGCATGGGCCAATAGAAATCCTTTTGGGCCTATCATTTTGGTCAGGTCCATTAGTTTGTAGCGTGCTAGTATTGGCTTTGGGCCTTGATAGTTGTTTTTGGCATATTGGTTATTTTTGGGTCAGATTACTAAAAGATTTAGAAATTTTTTTTTAGGCCTAGTTAATTTAGTGTTGTTTTCTTCAGATTTTTTGCCTAATTAGTTGAACTTTTAAAAATTACATTTTAACCCCAAAACTTTTGAACATTGTACTTTGGCCCCTGAAAGCTTTCTACAATTTCATTTTTGGTCTTTGAAACTTTCTGAAATTACACTTTTGGTATTCAAAACTTTCAAAAATTGTAGTTTAGTCCCTGAGGCTTTCTTAAGTTATATTTTACGCCAAAATTTCTAAAATTATAATTTGGTCCCTAAATATTGATAAATTACATTTGTTGCCCCTAAATTTCCTTGAAATTATATTTTTGACTCCAAAAACTTTGAAGGTTTTTCAATTAAGTGCATAGAAGTTTAGTTTATTATTGTTAATTATGTTCTTTAAACAATCTTGTCTGTTATTTTTGCTCTACATGTCGTTATTCTTTTAGCATGTTGATGCTTTAATTGTGTGGGAATGTTTCAATTCATTCTTTAACATTTCAATTTGGTTTAATAAGTCCCTTTTGCTGTGAATTGTCCCTATTTGCCTCTTTTTAAAAAAAAAAAAAAAATTGGTATAATTTTAGTTGTTTAAATTGCCTTGTTAAATGATAATATCCTCATTTTTGCATTTAATAAGTCATATAAGTACTTAGTTTTAGTTTTTCTAGCATTTCCGTATTGGGAAAAAATAGGAGAAGGGGTACTTTTAATACGTTTGTTCATGTCAATTAGGATTTGCACTTCAACTTTTCTTTTGCCCTTGGAGATACATTTCTAAACTCTATTATATGCAATATTAGTTTATGTGCTATTTGTTAGTCACTTTCTTTTAATTATTATAATTGTTTCCTTCATTATTATTATCATTGTTTTACTTCCGTAAAAAATCTTAGACCTAATGCTATTAGATAGGATTACGTGCTATGTATTAATTTGTTTTGTTTGGATTGACATGTTAGAATATTATGCTCAATGTGTTCATTGTTTTATTCTATTAAGTATGTTTTAGTTGGTGTAAATATTTTCTAGTGCTCGCACTAGTCTAACGCTAGTGTACAAGCTCATTCTTTTTGTACCGGTCCAACGCCGGTACGAAAGTCAAACTTCTTGTATTAGTCTAATGCTAGAACGGTGATGTTTTTCCCATTCTCTACACTTTCTATGCATTTTTTTTTTAATTTTTAATTTTTTTAGTTGCATTCATTTTAGTCCATCCAAACTTGATATAAATTTGAGTTAATTTCTTGGAAACATGAATTAAATCTTGCAACCGGTTTTACTAGGGATGAAAGGGTGCCAAGGTTACCCTTAGAGTAGTCTATCTTTTCCTTTTCTTAATAGGACTCTAAATCCTTTGTTTTGCTATTTTTGTAGACTAGGCATCATCTAGTATAGGGTTTTTAATTAATTAATTTTATTTATCCAATTTACTTTTAAGTTTTTGCTCTAGTGTTTGAGATTTATTTTCCCTCAACTCTAAAAAATTCCCCATTTCCCTTATGTTTGAGTTTAGTATCCCAATGTTCTTTACACACCGGCCGGTGACGCATTATTTGTTTATTTACTTACCTATTTTTATAAAACTCTACTCTATATTATTTTAGGATATTCCAAACTTCATATTTTAAAGTCCCATTTTGGACACCATAATTTTGTACTCATACAATTATACCCATTTATTTTTCTCTATGTTTATTTATTTCATTTTTCCTAACGAAAAATAGGGCATGATATCTTAGCAACTCCACTGGGAATACTAGAGTCCGAGCATTTGATTTAATCATGTGTCTTTTATTTAACCCTTTTTCATATTAAGTTTTGATGTTTAGGGTACATTTTTCTTTGTTGTTTATTATGTTACTGTGTATTTGCTTAATTTATTTGTAATTTGCTTGCAATTGCTATTTGTTTATCTGCTTTATTTTGTGTGTTGTAATTTTTGAACCTTATGGGCATGTTGGTGGACATAATTGTTTAAATTTACCGCATTGTATTTTATTCTTTATTTATGTAATTTGCATATTTTGATTTTTTTTCTTTATCGTAAAAAAAATGTATAGAATTTAAATCTCTTCATCTACAAGGAACACATCATTCATCACTCATCTGCATAATCTGTTGGGCACTGTCCCACTTCATTTTTTAGTGATTTAGACCTCACGTAGGTGCGTAGGTACAAGATGCAATGCGCTTGTACTAGTGCCAAACGGGTCCAACTCGAACCACCGACCAAGGACCCATAGAATTGACATATGATACATTTGGGGTTCCGCAGTCTGAAGGCTCAGGAACCATAAACTGTTGTTCAATTTAGATTGCATTAGTGATCCTACGTTCTTGCAATAAATGGATAACCAATAGGATAGATTGGAGTCCTAAAAGGATATAGGCATGAAGGGAGGGATAGCACTTGTGTATGCCTTTACTTTTGTGGCATTTAAAATTCTTATTATGTTTTATGTTCTCTATTTATTTATTTATTTTTTGCATCTCTGGACCCCTAAAATAAGAGCATCTAGCAAAGTGGTCTTTTTAGAGAACCATTACCAAACTCTTACATTTTGTATGTCTCCATATTTCTGCATTGTGCTTTTGTGTATCACGGTCAAAGTCATTCCAAGATTCGAGTTATTGTGAGTTCAAGGTATAATGGCCCCTTAGGAACCCAGTTTTCATCTATTGTACCCATAGATTAAGTTGTAAAGATATACGTTTGTTTCTTCTATTACTAGTACATTTCTAGAGTTGTATAGTTTGCCTTGTTAAAAAAATGTGTGTTTATCCCAAACTCTTCTTTGCATCCTATAGATTAGTTTCCTTACAAATTCATGTCTGTATTTGAAGCCATTTCAATTATGGTACATAACATTTCATTTTAGTAATGTTTTGATTTTCACATTTTTATTCATTTTAATAACTGGTATCATGCATAAACCATAGATGGAATACAATTTTGGATATCCTGTGGTAGGAATAAGCTTTTCCTTTTGTCGCAACTACAGTACCCAATAAGACATGTGATACATAAAGTATCCATTTATAAAATTTATAATTTCTTAATCCAACTATTCACTTGATCACACACCGCAAGTGTACGGGATTAATAGTGTATAGTTGAAGTATGGGTCGAACCCACAAGGATTGGTTAAACAATTACATTAGTCACTAGTTATTTGACCCAAACGTTATTTGAAGAAATCATTATGGAAGAGATTTGACTAAAATTAATCTAACAACAAAAATTAGAATTAATCTATGAAAACAAATAAACTACTCTACCCATTAATCTATGAAAAGAAATTAAAGAAAACATTAAATTGAAGGATGTTTTCAAGAATGCTTATCTACTGAAGAATAGCTAGTTTCTAGTCCAAGGTTGTCAATCACCTTTTCTTCAACTCTTCTAAGAGAAACAATAAAAACCCTAGTCTAATATTGTAGCCCCTAAACGGAAGCTGAAAGAAAAACCACGATTTTGAGGTCCTAAACTCGCTTATTTATAGTTTCTAAATGTTACATAGCATAGAACTCTGAATAGATTTCGAAACACAAATTTACGGGCCCAAAACAGACACCCGAAACCCTAGAAAATGCCAAAATCGCATAGCAACCCAACAGAGGTGAGCATAATATGCGTACATGTGCATGGGAACTCATGCATCTGCGCATGTACAGAGAGGATCATCCTAGAAATTTGATTCTAGAATTTGCACACATGGAAAAGGATTCTCGCATATATGCAGTTTCCAATGCACATGTACAAATTTCCACCTCGATTTTAATTTCAATATCGGCAGAATTTGGTAAAATGCAAACACGAAAGTTGTAGTTCATCCTCTTAGATTTCCAAAGCACCTTGAATCATCTCACTTGGAGCTTGGACAAGAAAGTTATACTCCAAATACAAAACAGTGTTCAAACATGTGCGAGATTTCTAGGACTTGCGCTCCTTCACTGTTTTTGCTTCTCAAATCTCCATCCGACGTTCAATTGATGCGTGGTTTTTTCCTACACGACCCTAGAACAAAAATTGAAATTACAAATCTAAAATATGACTCCAAAAATAAAACTTAAATACTTACTAAAACTAAACTCAAATGACGGACAAAAATGCACAAAGAACTCTAATTCTGGAAAGAATTAGGTAAACAATCTAAACACACATCTAAACACATAAAGAGACTTCACATAAATACAAGTGAAAAAACATCAAATAAATGCTAAAACGAAATAATGAACATATATTAACACATAGAAACAAAAGTGCACAAAAAAAAAAAAAAAACCTAAAAGTGCCAAAACTAGTGCAAAAACCATACGAAAAAGAATAAGAATAACCCTATTTTCTTAAGGCTGTCAACATCCCCCAACTTAAGGTTTTGTTAGTCCTTTAGCAAAAAAAAACAAACAAAGACACAAAACACATTAACTCTATTCAAAGTATCAACAATCGTAACAAGGAAAACTAAACTGGTAGAGAAATGAAGCAAACATGTATAAAAGAGAATTTTGATAATCAACGCCAATTAACCATGAAAGTGATAATCTCTTCACTCATGAAAGCAGATATCTCTTGCTCACCAAATGATGAAACACCCATTAAGCAAAAGTTTAGCAAGTGACAAATATATTGGAAGAAATTAGGACACACTATACTCACTAATATAAATGAACTCAAACCAAGGATCAGATAGGTCAGTTTTAAAACTTGTAATGTAGGTTAAGGGATAATGGTAGGATACATATTTGGTAAAAGTAGCTCATATCCACTTAGTGAACCACTCATAACTATACTTGAATAACCTACCATCATTGTCATCAGCTACACAAGTATAACTAAAGCAATTCACAATATAAAACACATAAAATTAACTAATCACGAGGTTTAAAACCTTTATTACCCCACTGGGTTCTTAAACTAAAGCACATAATAAATTAAAGCACAGATAAAAAAAAGAAAACTAAATGAAATACTCCCCTATTAAAGCCAAGGGGGCTTGCCAAGGATATTGTAATCCTTAGTAAATGTGGTCTATTGCTTAGCACATCTGAAATTCCCAAGGATAGCTAAAACTTCGGCATATGTTTTCATCATCTTTTCCCTAACTCTTTTTAGAAGATATCCTTCATTTTCTTCTACCCCAAAAGCTGGTTCTTCTTCCATGGACACTGCAAATGGAACATCTTTTGCTGTAATCAGAAGATCAATTTCACACTCATGCAAAGGGAAAGATGATGATTCCTCTGTATAAGTGTTGAGCATCCGGATTGTTGTGTCTTCAAAATCATGAGGCTCTAGGGAACCAGTTTCTTGCAAGACCTTTTCAATTGGTTCCTATTGAACCGGCTCTTCACTCATTGGTAGGAGTGTTGGAGTCCATTGTTATTCACCATTTACCATTCCTTGAATTTGGACAAGTTGGTTGATGGATTCTTGAAGTTTAGTACTCTCTTCTCGAAGTTCTTGAATTTGAATCCACATGTCCATTGATCTTGCTTCATCATACTTTTGGAAAGAGGGGTGAAAGAAATGGGGCTCCATTGATTCATATAAAGGCCCTATAGGTGTAAGGAAAGAATAGGGATAATCTTGGTAACTTGAGAAAAAATTTGGATAGTTTGACCATCTCGTTTGATAATCATAAGAGTGGGAGGACAATGATAAGAAACATGCTTATTGGTCATGCCTTCATAGTCATAAGGATGTAGTGTATAACATCTTTACAATGAGTTATTCCAATTCATTCCGTGCATGTTCTTATAAGACCCAACACAAAAACAAAACACAAAAGCACACAACCAAGAAAAATGGGAGAATTTAGACTAGTAGCTAGCCAAAACTATCCACTAAAAGAGAAAATCTTTTTGAATTTTTTTAATAAAAGTGATACAAACCACAAAAGGGAAATTCTTTTTGTTTTTTTTTTCAAAATATTGAAAAACACATAACGAAACTAAAACAAATAAAACCAATTTACACTTCGAGGTAGTATTCTTATCAAACTATACCGATATTTCCAAAGATCTAATCCCTAGTAACAGCACCAAAAACTTGGTACGCAAAATATCTAGTTATAAAATTTAGAATCTCCTAATCCAACTGTTAACAATATAATGCATCACAAGTATACCGGATCAATAGTATATAGCGGAAGTAGGAGTCGAACCTATAAGGATTAGTTTAACAATTATCGGTAATTTAACCCAAACGCTACTTGATAGTTAAGAAATCATTAGGGAAGAAATTTGACTAAAATTAATCTAAGAACTAAAATTATAATTAATCTATGAAAACAAATAAACTACTCTACCCATTAATCTATGAAAAGCAATTAAAGAAAACTTTAAATTGAAGGCACGGAAAAATACTTCAAACCCTAGAAAGCATTTAAAAGGAAAATGGAACTAGAATTAAAGGGCACAAAAAAATATTTAAAAAGATTCAAGAATGCTTATCTATAGAAAATAGCAAGTTTTCAATCCAAGGTTGTCAATCTTGAATCTTCTTTTCAACTCTTCTAAGAAAACAATGAAAAGCCTAGTCTAATCTAGCAACCCCTAAAGGGAAGCTGAAAGAAAAACCATGATTTTCAGGTCTTAAACCCTTTATTTATTGTTTTTAAATGTTACATAGCATAGGGCTCTGAATAGGCTTCGAAATGCATATTTATAGGCCCAAAATGAACCCCCGGAGCCCTAGGAAACACAAAAATCGCATAGCAGCCCAGTTTTACATAAGAGAGCACAACGCGTATACATGTGCACGGGAACTTGCGGATATACGCGAGTTGATCATCCTGAAACTTTGATTCTGGAATTCGCATACATGCACAAGGATTCTCGTGCTTGTGTGCAGTTTCCGGTGCACATGTGCCAATTTTTACCTCGATTTTGACCTCAATGTTGGAAGAATTTGGAAAAATGCAAAACATAAAGTTGTAGTTCTTCCTCTTATTTTCCAAAACATCTTGAATCACCTCAATCGGATCTCGGACAAGAAAGTTATGCTCCAAATACGAAACAATATCCAAACATGTAAGCGATTTCTAGCACTTGCGCTGCTTCACCGTTTTGCTTCTACAATATCCGTTTGACGTCTGATTGATGTGCCGTTTTTTCCTACGCGACCTAGAAAAAAAAATAAAAATTATTATCCATAGTATAAATCCAAAATAACACTTAAACACTTACTAAAACTAACACAAATGATGAACAAAAATGCACAAAGAACTCTAAAGATGTTCTGGAAAGAATTAGGTAAACAAGCTAAACATTAACCTAAGCACATAGACACACAAATATAAGTCAAATAAGATCAAATAAACACTAAAACACTATACTTAACATATATTAAAACATAGAAACAAAAATGCACGAAAACAAACACATAAAACATAAAATCACCGAAACTAGTGCAAAAATCGTACGAAAAAGAATAAGAATAACCCTATTTTCTTAAGGCTATCAACATACCCCAACATAAGGTTTTGCTCATCCTGAGAAAAACAAAACAAATAATGACACAAAACACATTAACTTTATTCAATGTATGAACAATCGTAACTAGGAAAACTATACTAGTAGAGAAATGAAACAAATAGGTATATAAGAGAACTTTTATAATCAACCCCAATTCACCATAAAAGTGAAAATATCTCCACTCATGAAAGTAGATATCTCTCACTTACTAATCGATGAAAAATCCATTGAACAAAAGTTTAGGAAGTGACAAACATGTTGGTAAGAAATCGACACACACTATACTACTAATATAAATGAACTCAAACCAAGAATCAAATAGGTCTTTAAAACTTGTAACATAGGTTAAGGGATAAAGGTAGGATACATATTTGGATAAAAGGAGCTCATATCAAATTAGATACGTTAGTAAATCACTTCCAACCATAATCCTTTAGAACATTTTCCGAACAACCGTAGTATTTATTTAACTACCACTTGAGAAAGCAAAAATGTATCTCCTCTATTACAATTTGGAAGGAATTGTCCATCTTTATTCATAACACTAAAATCACAACTTTGAAGGAATTGTCTTTCTTTTGTTTATATTTTTTTCTTGTTTCTCTTTTTTTCTTTTTCAACATTATTTCTTCTTTTTTTTTTCCAGCAAAACATTACCTAACATAGGAGATTATTACAAATATTAAAGTCATATGATAGACTTTTTCCCCAACAAACACAATACATCTTCTTCCCAACCATCCATAACATTGTACACATAGTATTGATCACGTTGCGCACCACCCATACTAACTACTAAGGTGATGGGTTGAAAGAAGGATAAAATTAAAGAAGTAAGTCGGCTAAATAATATGGTTAAACAAAGAAATATAGCTTATAAGGCTCAAAAAGGGGCAGAAAGGGTAAAATGACATTTAGGTATTCTTTTTGGCTTAAACGATCCAAAGAATTTGATTAAATCATTTCCTTGGTCTAATATTCAATCATACTTCGCAAGTATAAAAATTACATACAATTCTAATGAATGACACAAGCAAAACAAATATCGCAAGTTAATCATGATTAACACTCATTGAAAATTATCTCACTTTGACACCGACACTCAAGGGAACTTAAGATGTGTATGGTGATAACACTTTCATAGTTGAAATAGATCAAAAAGCAAAGAAGCTTATATACACTTTCAATTCAAATACTCGAGCACGTAGTCTTCTTGAAACATTTTTAAATTATTGAAACATATCACAAAAGTTAATGAACAAAAAAAAATACTTGACTCTAAAAATAGAAAATATTTTTTTAACCCTCTAAAAGACTTAAGGCAAAGAGGGTATAGAAATCCTAAATGCAGCCATCCGGTAGCTAGGGAATCTTTTAAATAGTCAGATCATCAAGATTGATATTCTCTACTACTAAGACACTAAATAAAAGAAAAGAAAATCTTTTTAGAATTTTATTAGAAAAATTTTCAATATCTTTTCAAAGATAACCTTAGTGAACCGCTCATAACTATACTTGCATAACCTACCGTCACTGTCATTAGCTATACAAATATAACTGAAAGCAATTCACAATATAAAACACATAAATTAACTAATCTCGAGGCTTAAAACTTTTATTACCCAACTGAGTTCTTAAACTAAAGCACATAATAGAAGAAAAAAAAAAGAATTAAAAGAAATATTCCCCTAGTAAAGCTATGGGGGTTTGCTGAGGATGTTATAATCCTTAGTAAATGTGCTCCACTGCTTAAGCATCTAAAATTCCCAAGAACAGCTGAAACTTTGGCATTTGTATTCATCATCTTCTCCTTAGCTCTTTCTAGAAGGTATCCTTCTTTTTCTCCTAACTCGTAAGCTGGTTCTTCATCCATGGACACTCCAAAATGGAACGTCCTTTGTTATAAATAGGAAAATTTCACATTCATGCAAAAGGAAAGTTGGTGATTCCTCTGCATAGGTGTTGAGCATCCCAGTTGTTGGGTCATCAAAATCATGAGACTCTAGGGAATCGGTTTCTTGCAATACCTTTCCAATTGGTTCCTCTTGAACTGGTTCTTCACCAATTGGTTGGAGTGTTGGAGTCCATTGTTCTTCACCATTTACCATTCCTTGAATTTGGACAAGTTGGTTTTGTAATCTTTTGATAGATTCTTGAAGTTTAGCACTCTCTTCTCAAAGTTCTGGAATTTCAATACACATGTCCATTGATCTTGCCTCATCATACTCTTGGATTGATGGGTGAAAGAATTGAGGCTCCATTGATTCATATAGATTCTCTATAGGTGTATGGGAAAGGATAACGATAATCTTGGTAACTTGATAAAGAATTTGGATAGTTTGAGCATCCCGTTCATAATCATAAAAGTAGGGAGGATAATCATAAGAAACATACTCATTGGTCATGCCTCCATAGTAATAAGGATGATAATATTTCTTGGCATGAGTTATTCCAATTCATTCTTTGCATGTTCTTATAAGACGGACACAAAAACAAAATACAAAAGCAAGAACTAACACACAAGCACACAACCAAGAAAATGGGAGAATTAAGCCCAGTAGCTAGCCAAAAATATCCATTAAAAGAGAAAATATTTTTCTATTTTTTTTAAGAAAAGTGACAAAAACCACAAGAAAGGAAAATTTTTTTGGTTTTTTTTTCAAAATATTGAAAACACACAATAAAACTAAAACAAATAAAAACAATTTACACTTCAAAGTAGTATTCTTGTCAAATTAATCCGATATTGCCAAAGACCCAATCCCCGGGAACGGCGCAAAAAACTTGGTATGTAAATATATCTAGTTATAAAATTTATAATCTTTTAATCCAACTATTAATTAGATAATGCACCGCAAGTGTACGGGATCAATAGTAAACAACAGATAGGGGTCGGACCCACAAAGATTGGTTTAACAATTACTAGTTATTTGACTCAAACGCTATTTGAAAAAATCATTATGGAAGAGATTTGACTAAAATTAATCTAAGAAATAAAATTATAATTAATCTATAAAAACAAATAAACTACTCTACCCATTAATCTATGAAAAGCAATTAAAGAAAATATTAAATTGAAGGCATGGAAAAATGCTTTTAAACCCTAGAAAGCATTTAAAAGGACAACAAAACTAGAATTACATGGCATAATAAAAACTATTTAAAATATTTAAGAACTCTTATCTACTGAAAATAGCAAATTTTTAGTCCAAGGTTGTTAATCTTGAACCTTCTCATTAACCCTTCTAAGAAAAACAATGAAAACCTAGTCTAATCTTGCAGCCCCCAAAGGGAAGCAACATGAAAGAAAAACCATGATTTTGAGGTAATAAACCCTCTTATTTATAGCTTTTAAATGTTACATAGCATAGGGCTCTAAATAATGTTCGAAACACATATTTACGAGCTCAAAACGAATACCTAGAGACCGAGAAAACACTTTAATAGCATAGCGACCCAACATAGGTGAGGCCATCATGTGCACATGTGCATGGGAAATTGAACATGTGCACAAGAGGATCATCCTGGAACTTTGATTTTGGAATTCGCACCCATGTGCAAGGATTCTCGTGCATGTATGCGGGTTCCAGTGCACATGTACCAAATTCCACCTCAATTTTCACCTTGACGTTGGCAGAATTTGGAAAATGCAAAACATAAAAGTTGTAGCATTTCCTCTTTACTTTCCAAAGAATCTTAAATCACCACAATCAGAGCTCGGACAAGAAAGTTATGCTCTAAATAGCAAATAGTAGCCGAACATGTGCGCGACTTCTGGCACTTGCGCTGCTTTATTGTTTTGATGCGTTACTAAAATTTTCGTCCAACGTCCGATTGATGCGTAGTTTTTTCCTATGTGATCGTACAACAAAAATACAAACTATTATCTATAATATAACTCCAAAATAACAGTTAAAGACTTACTAAAACTAAACACGAATACGAACAAAAATGCACTAAGAACTTTAATTCCAGAAAGAATTAGGTACACAACCTAAACACATAGACACATAAATAGGTTTTAAATGACATCAAATAAACACTAAAACACTATACTTAACATATATTAACACATAAAAAAAAAAAGCATGAAAACAAACACATGAAACCTTAAAGAAATTAGTGCAAAAATAGTAGGAAAATAATAAGAATAACACTAATTTCTTAAGGCTATCAACACCCTGAACTTAAGGTTTTGCTAGTCCTGAGCAAAACAAAAGAAACAAAGACACAAAACACATTAACTCTATTCAGTGTATCAACAATCATAACAAGGAAAACTATACTAGTAGAGAAATGAAGCAAATAGGTATAGCATAAGAGAATTTTGATAATCAACCACAATTCACTGTGAAAGTGATAATCTCACCACTCATGAAAGCAGGTATCTCTCGCTCATGAATCAATGAAAAATCCATAGAACAAAAGTTTAGTAGGTGACAAACACGTAGGAAGAAATTAGCACACACTATACTCACTAAAACAAATGAACTCAAACCAAGGATCAAATAGGTCTTTAAAACTTGTAACGTAGGTTAAGAGATAAAGGTAGGATATATATTTGGAGATACGTTAATGTAATACTTTGGACCATAATCCTTAAGAACAATCCCCAAACAACCATAGTATTTAGTCAACTACCACTTGAGAAGGCAAAAATGTACCTCCTTTATCACAACTCAGAAGGATTTGTCCTTCTTTATTCAAAACACTTAATACAACTATGAAGGAATTGTCCACTTAATAAAACTTTGAAGGAATTGTCCTTCTTTTACTTATATTTTTTTCTTTTCCTCTTTTTTTTCTTTTTCAACAATTGAGACCTTTGTTTCATTTTTTTCTTTTTTTCTCAACAAAACATTACCAAACATGGGGGATTATTAAAATATTAAAGTCATAGAATAGAATTTTTCTCCAACAAACACAACACATATTCTTCCCAACCAACCATAACATTGTACACATAGTATTGATGTTACACACCACCTATACTAGCTACTAAGTGATCGGTAGAAAGAATTATGAAATAAAAGAAGTAAGTCGGCTAAATAACATGGTTAAACATAGAAATATGGCTTGTAAGGCTCAAAAGTGGACATTAAAGATAAAATGACATTTCGGTCAACTTTTTGGCTCAAATGGCCCAAAGAATTTGCCGAAATTATTTCCTTGGTCTAATATTTAGACATACTTTGCAAGTATAGAAAGTGCACAAAATTCCAACGAATGTCACAAGCAAAACAAATATCGGAAGGCAATCATGATTAACACTCGTTGAAAATTATATAATTTTGACACCTGGACTCAAGGGAACATAGATGTGTATAGTTATGTATAACGCTTTTATAATTCAAAGGGATTGAAAAGCAAAGAAACTTATATGCAATTTCAATCCAAATACTCTAACACATAGTCTCCTTGAAAATTTTTTAAATTATTGAAATATATATCAAAAGTTAATGAACACAAAACTACTAAAACAGAAAATCTTCTTTTTTTTGCTCTCTATAATACTTCTGGCAAAGAAGGTTTAGAAATCTTGAAGGCTGCCATCCGATAGCTCGGGAATCTTTTAAATAGTTAGATCCTCAAGACTGATACTCTCTACTACTAGGACACTACATAAAAGAAAAGAAAATAGTTGTGGATTTTTATTTATTTTTTGAAAAATTTTCTATTCATTTTCAAAGATAACTTTAGTGAACTACTCATAACTATACTTGAATAACCTATCGTCACTGTCATCAGCTACTCAAGTTTAACTAAAAGCAATTCACAGTATTAAACACATAAATTAACTAATCATGAGGCTTAAAACCTTTATTACCCCATCCGGTTTCGCTTAAACTAAAGAGCATAATAAATTAAAGCACAAATAAAAATAATAGAATTAAAAGAAATACTCCCCTAGGAAAGCGGAGGCTTGCCGAGGATGTTGTAATCCTTAATATATATGCTCCACTGCTTAGTGCATCCAAAATTCCCAAGGACAGCTGAAACTTCGGCATATGTGTTCATCACCTTCTCCCTAACTCTTTCTAGAAGGTATCCTTCTTTTACTTCTATCGCGCAAGCCGGTTCTTCATCCACGGACACTCTAAATGGAACCTTCTTTGTTGTAATCAGGATGATTTCACACTCATGCAAAGGGAAAGTTAGTGATTCCTCTACATGAGTGTTGAACATCCCAATCATTGTGTCTTCAAAATCATGAGGCTCTAGGTAACCGGTTTCTTGCAAGACCTTTTCAATTGATTCCTCTTAAATCGGTTCTTCACCAATTGTTAGGAGTGTATAAGCCCACAGTTTTGTACCATTTACCTTTCCTTGAATATGGACAAGAGTTTAATGTTTTGATGGATTTTCAAAGTTTAGCACTATCTTCTCGAAGTTCTTGAATTTCAACCCATATGTCCATTGATCTTGCCTCATCATAATTTTGGATTGATAGGTGAAAGAATTGGGGCTCCATTGCTACATATAAAGGCTCTACAGGTGTAGGGAAAGAATAGGGATGATCTTAGTAACTTGAGGAAGAATTTGGACAGTTTGACCATCCCGTTTGATAATCAAAATGGTGGCCCAAAAGCAACATAAGAGGGGGGGTGAATTAGGTTGTCTAAAAAACAAACCTTTTGAAGTGCTTAATGAAAATCCAAACTTTGTGCAACAAATGAACACTTAAACACAAATGATCAAAGATAAATATTTAACAATTTAAGCTTAAAGAACAAATAAAGAGATTGAGATAAAGAATATCAAACCAAACTCCCTAACTCTTCAAGTTTGGAGTATATCCTCTAGTAGTTCCTCTTCAAAGAAAATGAGGCAATAACCTTCTTGTACATAAGCAAAGTAGGCTCACTCTTGTACCAACTAAGTTCCTCTAGTTGAGCCAAAGTTTTTTATATTACAACCTCACTTTTGTACACTTGTTATCCCTCCACTCTTTCTCTTACACTTAAGATCACTCACTAGTATACTCTTGCTCACACTAATTTCCTCTAGTTTAGCCAAGAGAATTATACTACCCAAACCAATACAACCCATAATATTTTAGCCTATTTCTCCCCAAATAGCTCTTACAAGTGTTTGTATTGAATGTAGTAGTTCCATACATTAATTAGATATCCTTGGGCTATTTATAGATAAAGATGTGCTGAAATTTGAGCTCTAATGGTAAAAAAACTAGCTGTTAAAAACTAGTCGTTAGGAGTTTTGACGGTCGTTTTGATGTCCGATCATGCGTCCTACAGCTTTATGAACACTGCTTTGGACCGTTTTATGCGTCCTACATCTTGGCAAAAACTTCTTCATTTTGAGCTCTTTTCTTCGGACGGTCCTGTGCGTCCAACACATGCTTCTGGTTCGAACAGTCATATGCATCCTATCCTATAGCTTCTAGTTCAGACAGTCATGTGCATCCTACAACTTTTGGTTCGGACGGTCATATGTGTACTATCCCACAGCTTCTGCTTCGGACGGTCATGTGCGTCCTAAAGCTTATGGTCATGTTTCAGACCTTCTCTTGTGTTCGAGTTCCTTTCTTCCGGACGCTCTTCATCGTCCATGAAGTGTTCATATTTTAGTTGTTTTTCTTGATTATGTTTGGACGATACTTCCGAACCTTCCTATTTTTCTGCACGCTTGTTTTCAGACCGTTAGTACGATTTGGTCATCATCAAAATATGATTATCATAACTAGGGTTCAACAATCTCCCTTTTTTTGATGATGACAAATCAATTGGACAATTCTAAAAATAACCATAAAATATGAAGCACAAGACAAGAGGTTTTGTCCATTATTTCTCCCCCTTTTGGCATCATCAAAACATAATAGTATAAAGTAATTTATACACACAGATAGTCTCCCACTTAATTAAGGCTACATCAAGTATCAAATATCTTCCCCTTAAACTATGCATGCAATTCAAGCAAGTATATAGGGGATAAGTCAAGTTTAAAATATTTCTTCCCTTCAAGAATAAATAATTAGGTAGAAATGAGGAAATTCATGCAAAGGATTAACATTAAGGCATTTTTCAGTCATTCTTTACCAAAAGCGTCATCAAAACAACAATGCATATGTGATGCAATTTCTTGTGATGCAAATACATTTAGAAAAGAGAATACTCCCACTTTCTTTTGCAAATAGTGACTTAATATAGGCAAAAATTGGGGATACTTATATCCAAGCATTCTAAACAAATTCAAACACATAGTTGACTAAGATTCAAGAGATTATAGTTCATATTAACAAATGAAAGCACATTAAAAACTTTAATTGTTACCCATTTCAATGTCATCTTAGTTCATATTCTTTGAACACCCTTCATTGATGATCCATCTTGAATCCCTTGGTGATCTCTCCAAGCATACCTACACTCAAAGTTAAGCAACAACTTTGGGTATCCAAACTTTTTTGGGTCCAATTGGGTTAGTAACATGATTAAGCAACCAAATAAACTTTTCATTTCTTTTGACATAACAATCCCTTTTTATATGTCCATGTTGACAACAATAATAGCATAAAATATTCTTATTGCCATACAAGGAAGATTTAGTAAAGCACAAATCATCATTTCTATAGGTGACAAATTTTTTGTTGATATGCATAATTTTAGTTCGTTTCTTTTCAAAAATATTTTCCTTTTTCTTTCGTAAAAGTACATCAAGATCATCTAATCTCTTTTTTAATGAAGCTTGTTCTTCCTTGATTTCTGTTTTCACATCAAATCCTTTTTTTAAAGAGTCATTTTCTTTTGTCAACAAAATATTTTTATGCGCACAAGCTTTGAGTTAGCACTCAATGAAGCATTAACCTTAAATTTTAACTCTTTATTCCTAACATATGATTCTATCAAACATTCATGCAAGATTTTAAAAATAAATGATTCATCATCATCATCATGTCACAAGAATCATTACAAGAATCATAACTAGAGGATACCTTATTATCTTCAAAGGCCATGAAAGCCATTTGATTCACCTCATGTTCTTCTTCAACTTCTCCATCCGAATTGCAATCATTCCATGTGATTTGGAAGTTGTTGAAGTGAGGCTTCCTTCCTTCTTCTTCTTGGATGGACACTCATTTGTAAAGTATCCCAATTGGCCATATTTATAGCATTTTACACTTGACTTCTTGCTTGTATCTTTTTGTGAAGCCTTCAATGCCATGCTTCTTTTTGCCCTTGCCCCCTTATCATCTTGTACCTTATATTTCAACTTCAATTCAAAGGTGGTTAGTAAATTAATCAAAGACTCAATAGGCATAGAATTTAAATTTTTATACTCTTCTATGACAATGGATTTAGGTTCCCATTCCTTAGGTAAATCATTCAAAATCTTTCTATTCTTTTCACCCAAGGCGTATTCGTTTACCGAAACCAATCAAAACCTTTACAATATCATTGAACTTACAACACATCTTGTCAATATTCTCATGAGGTTCTATTTTGAAGGATTCATATTTAGCCACAAGAAGTGACTTCTTTTGCTCTCTTATATCTTCACTTCCTTCATGGATTTCTTTCAATTTGTTCCATATCTCCTTGGTCGATTTGCATCCTTTCAATTTAGAAGAATCATCTGAATCCAAAGCATTGTATAAAATATTAATGGCTTAGTATTTAAAGATAAATTTACTCTATCTTGTGCATTTAACTCATATCTAGTCTTAGGCCTTAATCTATATGTATTTTCATCAAGAATATTATCTTCAAAAGAAGCTTCATCAACAATGTATCACAAATCAATATCAATGGATTGTGTGAAAATTTTCATTCTTTCCCTCCAAATAACAAAATTAATGCCGTTAAACATGGGAGGTTTAGTAATGGAATGCCCCTCTAAAAACAAAGCATTATTGGTTTCTATAAAAAAGCGTTGTGATATTTACTCTAAGGTGATTAAACCAAAACAAGAAGAGACCAAGCTCTAATACTAATTGTTGGCCTAAAAGCAACCTAAGAGGGGGTTGAATTAGGTTGTCTCAAAAAACAAACCTTTTAAAGTGTTTAATGAAAATACAAACTTTGTGCAACAAACGAACACTTAAGAACAGATGATCAAAGATAAATATTTAAGAATTGAAGCTTAAAGAACAAATAAAGAAATTGAGATAAAGAATATCAAACCAAACTCCCATGCTCTTCAAACTTGGAGTATATCCACTAGTAGTGCATTTTCAAAGAAAGTGAGGCAATAATCTTCTTGTACACAAAGTAGGCTCACCCTTGTACTAACTAAATTCCTCTAGTTGAGCCAAAGGGTTTTACATTACAACCTCACTTTTGTACACTTGTTATCCGTCCACTCTTACAGTTGAAGATCACTCACTAGTCTACTCTTGCTCACACTAATTCCCTCTAGTTGAGCCAAGAGAACTATGATGTTTTACCCAAACCAATACAACCCACAATATTTTAGCCAATTTCTCCTCAAATAGCTCTTACAAGTGTTTGTATTGAATGTAGAGCTCCACAGATTAATTGGAAATCCTCTGAGTATTTATAGATGAAAGATGTGCTAAAATTTGAGCTCCAACGGTCAAAAAACTAGTTGTTAAAAACTAGCAGTTAGGAGTTCAGACGGTGGTTTGGATGTCCGATCATGCGTCCTACAACTTTATGAATAGTGCATCGGATGGTCGTATGAGTCCTATAGCTTGACAGAATCTTTTTCATTTTGAACTCTTTTCTTCGAACGGTCTTGTGCATCCAACAGCTTCTGGTTCGGACGGTCATATGTGACCTATCCTACAGCTTCTGGTGTGGATGGTCATATGGGTCCTATCCCATAGCTTCTGGTTTGGATGGTCATGTGCGGCCTAAAGCTTCTAGTCATGTTTCAGACTCTTTTTTGTGCCCCAGCTCCTTTCTTTCGGACACTCTTTTTCGTCGCGTAAGGTATTCATATTTTAGTTATTTTTCTTGATTGTGTTTGGACGATCATTTACTTTTGAACCTTCTTGTTTTCTACACACTTATTTTTAAGCCGTTAATACGATTTGGTCATCATCAAAACATGATTATCATAACAGGGGTTCAACACTTAAGAGAATGATAATCAGAATAAGCATGCTCACCACAGTCAGAAGGATGATAATATCCTTGGCATGAGTTATTCCAATTCATTCCTTGCATGTTCTTATAAGACCAACACAAAAGGAAGTACCGACACATAAGCACACAACCAAGAAATATGGGAGAATTTAGAGTAGTGGCTAGCTAGAACTATCCACTAAAAGAGAATTTTTTTTTGGATTTTTTTAATAAAAGTGACACAAACCACAAAAAGGGAAAATATTTGTGGTTTTTTTTTTTCAAAATATTGAAATCACACAAAGAAACTAAAAAAAATAAAACCGACTTATACTTCAAATTAGTATTCTTGTCAAATTATACTGAATATTGACAAAGACTCAATCCCTGACAATGGCGCCAAAAACTTGGTACATAAAATATCTAGTTATAAAATTTATAATCTCCTAATCCAACTATTAACTAGATACCGCAACGCAAGTGTACAGATCAATAGCATACGGCAGAAGTAGGGGTCGAACCCACAGGGATTGGTTTAACAATTATCGGTAATTTGGCTCAAACGCTGTTCGAAGAAATTATTATGGAAGAGATATGACTAAAATTAATCTAATAACTAAAAATATAATTAATCTATGGAAACAATAAACTACTCTACCTATTAATATAGAAAAGAAATTAAAGAAAACATTAATTTGAAGGAAAGAAAAATATTTCTAAACCCTAGAAAGCATTTAAAAGGACAATCAAACTAGAATTAAATGATGTAACAAAAAATATTTTAAAATATTCATGAATGCTTATCTGCTGAACATACCAAGTTTTTAATCCAAGTTTGTCAATATTGAACCTTCTCTTTAACTCTTCTAAGATGAAAAAAAATGAAAATCCTAGTCTAATCTTGCAGTCCCCAGAGGGAATCTGAATGAAAAACCATGATTTTGAGGTCCTAAACCCTCTTATTTACAGTTTTTAAATGTTACACAGCATAGGGCTCTAAATAAGTTTCGAAACGCATATTTACGGGCTAAAAATGAACACCGAGACCCTGGAAAAAACCAAAATCGCATTGTAGCCCAACGTAGGTGAGCACAACGTGTACACATGCCCAGGTGAACTCGCGCATGTGCGTGAGAGGATCATCTTGGAACTTTGATTCTGGAATTCACACACATGTGCAAGGATTCTCGTACATGTGTGCGGTTTCTAGTGCACATGTACCAAATTCCACCTCGATTTTATCCACTATGCCGACAGAATTTGGTAAAACACAAAACATAAAAGTTGTAGTTCTTTCTCTTTTTTTTCCAAATCATCTTGAATCACCTCAATCAGAGTTCAGACAAGAAAGTTATTCTCAAAATTCTAAACTGTGTCCCAATGACATGTTCGTGATTTCAGCACCTGCGTTGTTTCACCCTTTTGGTTCTAAAATCTCCGTCCGACGTCCCGCTGATGTGCCATTTTTTCCTACGGGATCCTAGGACAAAAATAAAAATTATTATCTTTAATATAACTCCAAAATAAAAATTAAACACTTACTAAAACTAGACACAAATGATGAACAAAAATACACAAAGCACTCTAATTACAGAAAGAATGAGGTAAACAACCTAAACACAACCCTAACCACACAGACACATAAATATAAGTCAAATAATATCAAATAAACACTAAAACACTGTCCTTAACATATATTAACACATAGAAACAAAAATGCACAAAAACAAACACACAAAACCTAAAAGCTCCGAAACAAGTGCAAAAGACATACAAAAAAGAATTAAGAATAATCCTAATTTCTTAAGGCTATCAACAGCCCCCAGCTTAAGGTTTTGCAAGTCCCAAGAAAGACCAAAACAAAAAACAAAGACACAAAACCTATTAACTCTGTGTTCAATATATTAACAATCGTACAAGGAAAACTATACTAGTAGAGAAATGAAGCAAACATGCATATAAGTGAACTTTGATAATCAACCCCAATTCACCATGAAAGTGATAATCTCTCCACTTGTAAAAGAAGATATCTCTCACTCACTAATTGATGAAAAATTAATTGAACAAAAGTTTAGCAAGCGACAAACATGTTGGAAGACCCTCACTATACAAATGAACTCAAAGCAAGGATGAAATAGGTCTTTAAAACTTTTAACGTTGGTTAATGCATAAAGATAGTATATATATATTTGGATAAAAGTAGCTCATATCACCTTTGATACGTTAGTGAATCAATTTAGACTATAATCCTTTAGAACATTCCCCGAACAACTGTAGTATTTTGCCAACTACCACTTGAGAAGGCAAAATGTAACTCCTTTATTACAACTTGGAAGGAATTGTCCTTCTTTATTCATACCACCTAACACAACTTTGAAGGAATTTTCCTTCTTTTATGTTATAATTTTTTTCTTGTTCTCTTTTTTTTTTTTTCTTTTTCTACATTTTTTTTCTTTTTTTTTTCAACACAACATTACCTAACATAGGGGATTATTACAAATATTAAAGTCATAGAATAGACTTTTTCCCCAACAAATACAATACATCTTCGTCCCAACCATTCATAATATTGTAAATATAGTATTCATGTATTGTACCACCCATACTAACTACTGAGATGATGGGTTGAAAGAAGAGTAAAATAAAAGAAGTTAATCGGCTAAATAACATGGTTAAATAAAGAAATATGCCATATAAGGATCAAAAGGGAACACTAAGGATAAAATGACATTTAGGTCGCCTTTTTGGCGAAAACAGTCAAAAGAATTTGCCTAAATCATTTCTTTAGTCTAATATTTAGTCATACTTTGCAAGTATAAAAATCACACACAATTTCGACAAATGTCACATGCATAACAAATATCGCAAGGCAATCATGATTAACACTCATTGAAAATTACCTCATTTTGAGTGATACCAAACTCAAGGGAACATAAATGTGTATAGTGATAGCACTTTCACAATTCAAAGGGATCGAAAAGCAATGAAGCTTGTACACACTTTTAATCTAAAAACTCTAACACATAGTTTTCTTGAAACATTTTTTAATTGTTGAAACATATCACAAAAGTTAATGAATATAAAACTACAAAAATAGAAAACTTGTTTTTTTAACCCTCTACATTGCTTCAGGTAAAGAGGGTGCAGAAATCCTAAAGGCTTCCATATGGTAGTTAGGGAGTCTTTTAAATAGTCAGATTCTTAAGACTGATACTCTTTACTACTAAAATACTAAATAACAGAAAATAAAATTGTTTTGGATTTTTTTGAAATATTTTCTATTTTTTTTTTCCAAAGATAACATTAGTGAACCGCTCATAACTATACTTGAATAACCTACCATCACTGTCATCAGCTACGCAAGTATAACTAAACGTAATTCACAATATAAAACATATAAATTTAACTAATCATGAGGCTTAAACTGTACTTTTATTATCCCACTGGGTTCTCATTGGTCATTGGTCATGCCTGCATAGTCATAAGGATAATAATAAGAAATATGCTCATTGGTCATGCCTCCATAGTCATAAGGATGATAATATCCTTGGCATGAGTTATTCCAATTCATTCGTTGCATGTTCTTATAAGACCGACACAAAAATAAAACACAAAAGTACACAACCTAGAAAAATGGGAAAATATAAACTAGGAGCCAGCCAAAATTATCCACTAAATGAGAAAATCTTTTTGAATATTTTTTTAATAAAAGTGAAACAAACCACAAAAAAGGAAAATCTTTTTGGTTTTTTTTTTTTTCAAAATATTGAGAACACACAATGAAACTAAGACAAATAAAACCAATTTACACTTCAAAGTAGTGTTCTTGTCAAATTATACTGATATTCCCACAGACCCAATCCCCGACAACGGTGCCAAAAAACTTGGTATGTAAACTATCTTGTTATAAAATTTTTAATCTCTTAATCCAACTATGTGGTTAACTAGATAACGCACAACAAGTGTACGGGATCAATAGTATATAGCAGAAGTATGGGTCGAATTCACAATGATTGGTTTAACAATTACTGGTTATTTGACTCAAACCCTATTTGAAGAAATTATTATCAAAGAGATTGACTAAAATTATAATTAATCTATGGAAACAAATAAACTACTCTGCCCAATAATGTATGAAAAGCAATTATAGAAAACATTAAATTGAAGGAATGGAAAAATACTTCTAAACCCTAGAAAGCATTTAAAAGGACAATGAAACTAGAATTAAATGGCTTAATAAAAAATATTTAAAAAGATTCAAGAATGCTTATTTACTGAAAATAGCAAGTTTTCAGTCCAACGTTGTCAATGTTGAACCTTCTCTTCAACTCTTCTAAGAAAAACAATGGAAACCCTATTCTAATCTTACAGCCCCGAAAGGAAAGATGAAAGAAAAACTGTAATTTTGAGGCCATGAACCCTCTTATTTATAGTTATTAATTGCAGTTACATAGCTTAGTGCTCTGAATAAGTTTTGAAACCCATATTTACGGGCCCAAAACGAATACCCGGAGCCCTACAAATACCAAAATCGTATAACAACCCAACATAGGCGAGCACAACGCGCATACTTGCACATGGGAACTTGCGCATGTGTGCGAGAAAATCATCTTGGAACTTGGAACTTTGATTCTGGAATTTTCACACATGCGCATGGATTCTCGTGCATGTGCGCGGTTTTTAGCGCATATGTACCAACTGCCACCTCGATGCCGGTAGTTTTGGAAAAATGCAAAAAATGAACGTTGTAGCTCTTTCTCTTGGATTTCCAAAGCATTTTGAATCACCACACCCGGACCTCAAACAAGAAAGTTATGCTTCAAATACCAAATAGTGTCTAAACATGCGCGCGATTTCCATCACTTGCGCTGCTTCACCGTTTTGCTTCTAAAATCTCTGTCTGACGTCCGATTGATTTGCTGTTTTTTCCTACATGACTGTCGAACAAATCCACCAATACATTTATTATATATAATATAACTCCAAAATAATACTTAAACACTTACTAAAACTAAACATAAATGACGAACAAAAATGCACAAAGAACTCTAATTCCGAAAAGAATTAGGTAAACAATCTAAACACAACCCTAAACACGTAGACACATAAATATAAGTTAAATAACATTAAATAAATACTGAAACACTGTACGTAATATATATTAACACATAGGAACAAAAATGCACGAAAAAGACACATAAAACCTAAAAATGCTGAAAATAGTGGAAAAACTGTACGAAAAAAGAATAAGAATAACCCTAATTTCTTAAAGCTATCGACATGAACATTTATCTTTTTGTACCATCTAAAGGGGTTGTGTACAAGGTAAAAACCAAAATCTAGAATCTACTTCAAGATCAAGCGACATGAGGGCTGTAGAAATCTATTTTTGTCCCTTAAGTTCTCCCCTATTTTCCTTTTAATTTGACTCTCAATTTTCTTTTTAATTTCCCTTTTAATTTCTTTTAACCTGCTTTTTGATTTCCTCTTAATTTATCCTTTAATTCTCTCTTAATTTGTCTTATGGTGTTTAATTATTATGTGTTTTATGCATTTTTGAAATACAAAGAATGAATTTTAATATTATTAAGTTTTTAGATTTTTGAAAAAAAAAAAAATTTAAAAAAAAAAAAATCAGCGCGTGAACGATCAGCAGCGTCTCACGAGCCGAATTTCGACAGAATGTTTTGGCCACGTTTAGATCTGCATACAGAGAAAACGTGGCCAAAACAGCTCTGTCGAGCTGACTGTTCAAAATCGTGAAAGTACGCGCGGTCTCTGAGACCATTTCTTATACACATCTTTAAAGATGCAAAAAAAATCAGTCTTAAGTGGGGGGACGAAATTTCTGCAGAAAAGAAAAGAGATTTTTTCTAAGTTTGGAAAATTTTTTAGACAGCCAAATTTGAGCAAAAATTCCAAACGATCTAAAAGTAATTAGACTAAATTCAAAGAAGAAAAGTTGTAGAAAGTACCTGGAACTACAACTTATCTTTGTAAAGATCAAGCAAAATTATTCATTTGGAGGGTCAAAAACGTGGTAGAATCAGGCTGGTGGCCAAGAAAATCTGCAGAAAAAAAGAGATTTTCCAATTCTGGAAAATTTTCCAGACAGCCAACTTTGAGCAAAAATTCCAAACGATCGAAGAGGAATTAGACTAAACTCAAAGAAGAAAAGTTGTAGAGAGTACCTGGAAAAACAACTTATCTTTGTAAAGCTCAAGAAAAATCATTCATTTGGAGGGTCAAAAACGTGGTAGAATTAGGCTGGTGGCCAAGAAAATCTGCAGAAAAAAAGAGATTTTCTAAGTCTGGAAAATTTTCCAGACAGCCAACTTTGAGCAAAAATTCCAGACGATCGAAGAGGAATTAGGCTAAACTCAAAGAAGAAAAGTTGTAGAGGGTACCTGGGACTACAACTTACCTTTGTAAATCTCAAGCACAATCGTTCATCTGGTTGGTTAAAATTTGGTGGAAGAAGGCTACGGTTCATCAACCGGAAGCTTGGAGGTGCCGAAAGCAAATTTGGCTCAAACGCACTCCAAGCCGAGCAAAACCAATTCCACCACATTCCTGAGGCTGAGGTGAGTTAAATGAGCTTTTGAATCGATTGTTTTGGTGACAAAATGCTTATCTTACTATTTTTGCATTATTTATGACTTAATTTTCATTTTTTTTAATTATTATTTTTAATGTCTTCTAAGTTACATTTTTGATGACAATAACCATGTGTACTTTAATTTGATTTTTGTTTGACATTTTAATATGTTTAATTACCCTTTGATTGTGAAATTACCGTTTTGCCCTTATGAGTATTAAATTGTAAATAGGCTCTGATTTTGCACATATTTTTCGATTAGTTTATTTTGTGATGATTTGTGCTTTATATAATATTTATGCATTTTCTTACTTGTTAAATGATGTGAATTTACTCTTCTGTCCTCAAATTTTGTTTAATTGCACGACTGGACATTAAATATTTGAATCAAACATCAATTTAGTCCATGACTTAATAACTGTATCAATAATATAAAATTGGGCTAGAAGTAAACTTTGGCGTGCATGACAAATGACTGTTTTGCCCCTTGGGAGTTAAAGGGCACTACAAGCTAAATGTGTGCAACTTTAAATTGGACCCCGGGCTAAATTTACCTGTCAATGTTTTTATTTACCATTTATTTTCATTTCCTCATTAATATGTATATATTTTTATTACTTTTAAACTATCTTATGTGCACACGTACGCTACAAAGTCGGCAATAATGAATACTAAAATTGAAAAGGGAAACGCGATAAAATCATGCAACCGGTCCAACGCCGGGTAAAGTGGGTGCCGAGGGAAATACAAATCTATCCCGAACCTTCCCATTTTACAACATGATTCCCGAACTATTGTTTTTTGAATTACGTGGACCAGGAGTCAATCTAGACTAGGGTTTATTTTTTTCTTTAAATTTTGATGTATTTTTGTTTCCCGGTGCACCAACACACTGGGTGGCAACTCCAGAATCCTGTGTTCCCTAGCTTTGATTATTTTTGTACAATTCATAGTCGCATTTAAAGCCCCGTTATGTAATAGTAAATATGTGATTCATTTAAATTGGTAATAGTAAGTAGGTAATTTATGTTTGTAATAGTAAATAAGACTTTTGCATTTAATCACCTATTTCACGAGCACCACATTGGCGATGGTGCCGGTCCAAAAAGGTGCCGGCCAAACTGCGGGTCGTGCGGGGGTTGCGACAGCGTGGCGACTCCACTGGGGACTTTGAGAATCCGGGCACAAGATTTTAACACGTTTCTCTCAATTTTACCCCGTTCATTATAAACCGGCTAATTTTTACCTATTTTTTGGTGTGCTATGTTACCGGCTCCATGCCTCGTTTTGTGTGTCATATGCAAAGTGTTACTTTAATTATTCTTTTACAATTACTTTATACTTGTTTTACCGTATTTCACCATTTTTTGTTGTCTTGTGTGCTGGTTTACGGATTTTTGTGTCTCGTTTTACGTGCCAATTACATGCTACGTGTTACTTTAGTTATTCTTTTTCAATTACTTTATACTTGTTTTACCGTATTTCACCATTTTTACTGTCTTGTGTGCTAGTTTACGAATTTTACACTCGTTTTATGTGCCACATGCTACGTGTTACTTTAGTTATTCTTTTTCAATTACTTTACACTTATTTTACTGTATTTCACCATTTTTACTGTCTTGTGTGCTTGTTTATGGATTTTGGGTCTCCTTTTATGTGCCACATGCTATGTGTTACTTTATTTGTTCTTTTCAAATTATTTTATACTTATTTTACTATATTTCACTATGTTTGCTGTCTTGAGTACCCGTTTGCTTGATTTAGGTCTCGTTTTACGTGCCATACCCTATTTGCCTATGGTGTGACTTGTTCTTGTTTTATTGTACATGTTTTAATATATTTTGCTATTACACTTGTGTGTGGTTAATTTGGGGGCAATTTTTGGGATGTTGGGGTGCATCAAACCTTTAGAGCCAAACGCACATATGTTAAAATGTGTAAATCTTACCGCCTCCAAGTGAACACAGCATAACACATGTCTCATTTATTTCATGTCTTATTTTTGTGGGTGTCGTTCCCACATTCCCTGTAGGAATTAAGACGATCTACCCAGATATGCGGCCGTGACACAATGCGCATGTAACGGTATCTGTGGCGATCACCTGACCACCGACGATAAGGCCCATCGGGATTGACGGATTTTATTTTTGGGCCCAAAGTCTGAAGGTTCGGGAACCAAGCCCGTCTAGATTGCATTAGTAAGCCAAGCCTCATAGTCATATAGCTAAACCATAGGGCAGAAATGTGTGGACCTTGTTTAGGACACTAGACACGAGGCGGTAGGACCCACCCATTTATCTGGCTTGTAATAGTAAATAGCTTTACAATTTTGTTATATAATAGTAATTAGTTTTTCTGATTCGTATGATTTACTTTGGCCATGTACTTTGTATCTACTTCCCACAAGAAAGAGTAAATTTTGATTTTTGCATAAATGCATAAGCCTTAGGTAAGGTCAAAGGCATATGGTTGCCAGACCCAAACAGGAGACCCACCCCCGCGACATGTTTTCAAAGTTTTATTATCCCTTGTGTGCATTTAGGCTAATCCTAGCGTTGTAGGGCCCCCGTAGGCTACTTATTGCATATCATTAGCCGTAGAAGGGATACCCTTTCGGATACCTGGTGTATAGAATTACATACCTATCCCTAGGTACATAACCTACAATGGGATTTGCAAGCTTGCGTGTTCATTTTATAAAGGCTCTGAAGGGGTACAAGCCTCAGGTAAGGCTAACATGTATTTCATGCAGATGAGTTCCGCTCGAGTAATTGGAAAGGCGACCAAAGTGGCCTATTTGCTACAGGAGTGGGAACGAAACATGCAATTGTCAGAACTGAATACAATAGCTGGTTATTTGGGTCACCTAGTATGTCTACGGGATATTGAGCCAGATCGAACCATAGTAGACGCTTTGGTACAGGTTTGGGACAGTGAGGCAGCATGTGTTCAGATTCAGGAAGTTTGAAATGGCACCCACACTAGAGGAGATCGCAGGATTTCTCAGATGTGAACTTCAAGGACCGGGCTGTTATACTACCATCCCTAGGTACTACAAGGGACTTCTCTTTGTTCACCGGCATACAAGAGGCTGCGATACCAGGAGGACCCGAGGCTAGTTCGGTTACTTTGATATTTTTACACGAGCACTTCGGCACAAAATAGGGTTTTCATAGGAACAAGACTCATTTTTTGCATCCCACTGAGGAGTCCTGGGTTCAGAAGCGAGTCCAGGTTTTGCTCTAGCACTGACCAGCGCATATCTTTTTCCAAGGCCGGATGAGAGGATAGAATTTAAGACGGTACGGATGTTATCCGATTTGATACATGCCGTCGGTGGTCAAGACCTCACCATAATCCCTACTATTCTAGCTGACATATTGGTGGCTTGTACAAAATGTCAGAATGGAGTCAAAATTTTCAAGGGTTCAAGCCTTTTGTTGCAGGTCTAGTTCATGTCTATATGGAACATTTGGGGCGACGAAAGTGTTGAACCCCAGTTATGTTAATCATGTTTTGATGATGACCAAATCATACTAATGGTTTGATAACAAGTGTACAGAAAAACTGGTAGGTTCGGACGCAAATGATCGTCCGAACAAAACAACCACAAGACTTCACGGATGCAAATGACTGTCCGAGTCACAGAGCTTCGGATGATGGTAATCCTCCGACACAAAGAATTTGAAGCAAGCCTCGGACGAAAAACAACGTCCGATCATAATTCCAGAAGACTTTGCTTCGATCGGACGCATGTACGGACGCATCCTAGGACGTCCGAACGAATACCCTCAGAGAACGGACGCAGTGTCGGACGCAAGGTTTCGTAGCGGCCGTCCGAACGGTACAACGGCTAGTTTGTTCGGACGCACTCTTGCTGCATCTGCCGTCCGAAGGTCCAACGGCTAGTTTTCCAGTAAACAGAAAATAGCCGTTGGGAAGTTCTTGGAAGCAGATTTTTGGCAACTATATAAATACCCCTAGGTTTGAATTAACAAAAAAGAGACTTCTACATTGATTACAAATAACCCTTGAGCTATTTGAGAGAAATAGTGGGAACAAGTGTTGTAATAGTGTAGGTAGTTTTGTGAAAAGAGCTTAGAAGTGTAAGAGTTGTTCAAGTGTAAAAGTGGAGAGATAACGATTGTAACAAAGAGAGGTTGTGAGTGTAAAACTCTTGGCTCAACTAAAGGTAATTAGTGTGAGCAAGAGTGATCCTCATTTGTGTACAAGAGGTTATTGTCTCACCTACTTTGAAGAGACTTTTAGTGGCTAAACTTCAAGTTGTAAAACTTGGTAGTTGCCTTGTAAGAAGCTCTTTGTAGTTGAAAGCTCCAAGCTTGAGAGGCTTGGGAGTTTGGTTTGATTCTCTTAATCTCAATATTCTTATTTGTTCTTTAAGCTTAAATTGTTGAATATCTATTGTATTAATTTGTGCTTAAGTTTTCATTTGGTGAATAAAGTTTGAATTTCCATTAAGCACTTAAAAAGGTTTGTTTTAGATACAACCTAATTCACCCCCCTCTTAGGTTGCTTTTGGGGCCAACAATTGGTATCAGAGCTTGGTCTCATATATTGAGCTTAACCGCTTTTGAGTAAAAATCATTATGACAACCAATAATGCTTTATTTTTAGAGGGGCATTCTATCACTAGACCTCCCATGTTTAATGGTATTAATTTTGTTTTTTGGAGGGATAGAATGAAAATTTTTGTTCAATCTAATGATATTGATTTATGGTATATTATTCGTGAAGGTCCTTTAGAAGCTAATGTTTTTGATAAAAATACTCATAGATTAAGGCCTAAGACTAGATATGAGTTAAATGCACAAGATAAAATAAATTTATCTTTAAATGCTAAAGCCATTAATATTTTGTATAATGCTTTGGATGCAGATGAGTTTTCTAAAGTAAAAGGGTGCATATCGGCCAAGGAGATATGGGACAAATTGAAAGAAATCCATGAAGGAAGTGAAGATAGATATTAGAGAGCAAAAGAAGTCACTTCTTGTGGCTAAATATGAATCCTTCAAAATGGAACCTCATGAGAACATTGACAAGATGTATTTTAGGTTCAATGATATGGTAAAGGATTTGGAAGGTTTGGGTAAAGAATATTCCTTGGGTGAAAAGAATAGAAAAATTTTGAATGCTTTACCTATGGAATGGGAACCTAAATCCATTGCCATAGAAGAGTCTAAAAATTTAAATTCTATGCCTATTGATTCATTGATCAATTCTCTAACCTCATTTGAATTGAAGTTGAAATACAAACTACAAAATGAGGAGGCAAAGGGAAAAAGAAGCATCTTTTTAAAGCTTCATCAAAAAGGAGAAAAGACTCAAGGAAGTCTCACTTCAACAACTTCCAAATCTCTTATACATGATTGCAATTGTGATAGAGAGGTTGAAGAAGAAGATGAGGAGGCTCAAATGGCTTTTATGGCACTTGGTGATAATGAGGTAACCTCTAGTTGTGATTCTTGCGTGATGATTCATGTGATAATGATGATGATGATGTTGAATCATTTATTTTTAAAATGCATGAATGTTTGAAAGAATCATATTCTAAGAACAAAGAGTTAAAAATTAAAATTAATACTTTATTGAGTGCCAACTCAAAACTTGTGCATAAAAATAATTCTTTGACAAAAGAAAATGATGTTTTGAAAGAAAAATTTGTTGGAAAACCCAAGATCATGGAAGAACAAGCTTCATTGAAGAAGAGATTCGATGATCTTGATGGTACTTCGAAAACAAAGAAACAAAATGTTTTTGAAAAGAAAAGAACTAGAAATATGTTTTTGAACAAAAATTTTATCACCTTTAGAAAAAACTAAGAACAACTCTTTGTTAAATCTAAATTGTTCTTCCATGTCTCTTGTAATATTGTAGATGTGTAATAATTGTCATCAACATGTACATATAAAGAAAAATTGTTATGTTAAAAGAAATGAAAAATTGGGAATAAACTCTATTTGGGTGATTAAGCATGCACTACTAATCCAATTGGACCCAAGAAAGTTTGGGTACCAAAAGTTGTTACTTAACTTTGCATGTAGGTATGCTTGAAGAGCACTAAGGAATTCAAGATAGATTATCTTTGAAGGGTGTTCAAGGCATATGAGCTAAAATGATATTGAAATGGGTAACATCTAAAATTTTGTGTGCTTTCATTTATCAAGTTGAACTATGTTGTGTTTGAATCTATTTAGAATGCTAGGAA
Source organism: Cinchona pubescens (assembly GCA_025175665.1). Taxonomy (NCBI): domain Eukaryota; kingdom Viridiplantae; phylum Streptophyta; class Magnoliopsida; order Gentianales; family Rubiaceae; genus Cinchona; species Cinchona pubescens. The sequence goes on along the minus strand of JANKKI010000203.1, from coordinate 3,192,027 downwards.
ATTTGTATCCCCATTTTTTTTCTATAATAAGTCACAACTTGTAAAAGAAAGGGGGAGCATTCAAATTTTTTAAATTATTTTGCAAAATTGCATCCGTGAAGTCTTCATTGTTTTGTTCGGATGATTTTGGTAAGGAATGAGCGAAAATGTCTTTTGGTCCACATTCTTTGCATAAATTCTCTCATTTCATATGGAACACATATTCTTGAACGGAAGAATTGTTTTGTATAACTTAGGGGGAGCTTAAATTGCATTATTTATCTTATGTTTTGATAATGCCGAAAAGGGGGAGAAATAATGGACAAATTCTCATGTGTTGTACTTCATATTTTATGGTTATTTTTTGAATTGTCCAATTGATTTGTCATCATCAAAAAGGGGGAGATTGTTGAACCCCAGTTATGTTAATCATGCTTTGATGATGACCAAATCATACTAATGGTTTGATAAAAAGTGTGCAGAAAAACTGGTAGGTTCGGACGCAAATGATCGTCCGAACAAAACAACCACAAGACTTCACGGACGCAAATGACTGTCCGAGACACAGAGCTTCGGACGATGGTAATCGTCCGACACATAGAATTTGAAGCAAGCCTCGGACGAAGAACAGCGTCCAATCATAATTCCAGAAGACTTTGCTTCGATCGGACGCATGTACGGACGCATCCTAGGACGTCCGAACGAATACCCTCAGAGAACGGACGCAGTGTCGGACGCAAGGTTTCGTAGCGGCCGTCCGAACGGTACAACGGCTAGTTTGTTAGGACGCACTCTTGCTGCATCTGCCGTCCGAAGTAGAGGTCCAACGGCTAGTTTTCCAGTAAACAGAAAATAGCCGTTGGGAAGTTCTTGGAAGTAGATTTTTGGCAACTATAAATACCCCTAGGTTTGAATTAACAAAAAAGAGACTTCTACATTGATTACAAATAACCCTTGAGCTATTTGAGAGAAATAGTGGGAACAAGTGTTGTAATAGTGTAGGTAGTTTTGTGAAAAGAGCTTAGAAGTGTAAGAGTTGTTCAAGTGTAAAAGTGGAGAGATAACGATTGTAACAAAGAGAGGTTGTGAGTGTAAAACTCTTGGCTCAACTAAAGGTAATTAGTGTGAGCAAGAGTGATCCTCATTTGTGTACAAGAGGTTATTGTCTCACCTACTTTGAAGAGACTTTTAGTGGCTAAACTTCAAGTTGTAAAACTTGGTAGTTGCCTTGTAAGAAGCTCTTTGTAGTTGAAAGCTCCAAGCTTGAGAGGCTTGGGAGTTTGGTTTGATTCTCTTAATCTCAATATTCTTATTTGTTCTTTATGTGTATAAAGCTTAAATTGTTGAATATCTATTGTATTAATTTGTGCTTAAGTTTTCATTTGGTGAATAAAGTTTGAATTTCCATTAAGCACTTAAAAAGGTTTGTTTTAGATACAACCTAATTCACCCCCCCTCTTAGGTTGCTTTTGGGGCCAACAGAAAGATTGTTCGTCATGATTTTTCTGGGGTAGAGTGAATTGGGTACAAAGTCACAATCAACGCATCAACAGGGCGAAGTTGCTGAAAGACAAGGAGAAGTACATTCGCGGGTTGTCTTCATTGAAGAAGTCAGAGATATAGTGGATTCTAGAATGGGTATCATGTCATGCACCGAGTCTGCAATCTGCTAGCCTTCCGTTCATACCCTTGATAGGAAATGAATGCGTTGTTCCCTACATGCCTTTCCGGGTCTTACGTCAGTTTGGGAGGGTTCAGACAGTACCTCCAAAATCAGCGACTGATCGGTTCCATGTTATGTTCGGCAAAGGGATACGGCCCGAATCAATACCAGAAAAGTCGAGTTCTATGTATTTTGTCAGCGTGGGCATCCAGACGTGCATGTCAAGAGTCGTTATACGATTCATAGCAACGTGGAATTTCAAGGACCACACCTCAGTACGATGTATGGCTGGAACATTTGCTTAGCCGGCAACCGCAAACTGTAATAGATCCTTCAGAAGAAGTTGCTCGATTGACCTCACTATTGGAGGCTAAGGACATTGGAGGCTAAGGACAAGGAAATAGTGGAAAAAGAGATAGCTCTAGATAAGCACATGCAAGCTTACAAAAGAGTTCAAGAACAGCAATCCTGTATTCGAGAGTAGGAATACAACTGAAAGAGGGCATGCACCGAGATGGTCGATGATCTGGGACGCCTAATGCACAATGGGGCTACTGAATCAGCACGTAGCAAGCTTTTACGGTACGAGGAGCAAATGATGAAGATACGAGACCATCTAAAGGAGCTCGCCGAATAAGTTCAAACGGGCTTCGTCCCCTTTAGAGCGTTTTTTTTGTTTTTAGGGTTCCTGGGGAAGGCAAACCACATTTTATGCTGTAAACTTATGATTATGTTTGTTTATATATATCTGAATTTTTTTTTTTAATTATGTTTTAATATGAAGGTAATAAGTGTCAAAATAGCTGCCCAACGCAGCCCTATTTATACCCGCTCGCGTGCACGTAAACTTTGATTTGAGGACAGTATGAGCACCGTACCAGCAAAAGATGTGGAAGGGACCAGTGGGGATCAAAACTCTCGAGATGACAGGATTGCTGTTCTTGAACTCTTTTGTTAAGCCTTTGATGGTGCTATCTCAGTATAGTCCAAGAGAATGCTATCAAGGGCGTCAGGCAAACTTATGGCCTCCCCATGCCAATGGGAATTTCAACCTGAGCTGGTATCTGAATACAGCTGCAGGGGGATGCCATAAGTTTGTACCAAAGAGTCTACATGGTTCCTCCAACTGTGCCACAAGAGACAGATCCAATTCCACAACCACCACCTCCTCCTGAGTTGGAGTATACCCCAGGAGGGGAAGCTGAATTAATGCCACCACCGCCTCCTGTACCGGCTGTCAATAGATGACCTATCGAAAAGAATGAAGCGGTTTGATAGTTTCACGGAGCAGCAACAGGGGACAGATAAATTTGGAGCTATCGACTACCAAGATCTTTGTCTATTCCCCGAAGTGCAATTACCGCCAAAATTTAAGATTCCAGAATTTCCAAAGTACAATGGCACTGGAGATCCGGTAGCTCACCTTAAAATGTTCTGCAACTTGCTGGGGAATCCGAAAAGTGACCCTCGGATAGCAATGAGGGTATTTGCCAGAAGCTTGGAGGGAGATGCGTTATCATGGTATTTAATGCTTGATCCCAAAAAATTGCAGGATTGGACGGACTTGGCAAATGCTTTTGTGAAACAGTATGAGTTTAACCGCGACCTGGAGCTAGACCGTTTTGCTCTGATGAACTTAAAGAAGAAGCCCTCAGAGGATTACCGTGAGTATGTGAAAAGATGGAGGGCGTTAGCTGCCAGAGTGAGCCCCTCCTCCTTACTATGAAAAGTTGACCGGTCTATTGGCAAATCATTTTCGAAATCATTCAACAAGCAGAGGTCATTGAAAGGGGTTTATAAAGCGGAAAAATTATTGACATGACTGCCTTCAAACTTCAGATAGAATCCATGTAGGGGAGCACGTCTGTAGATAAGAAACCCCTGAGCAAGAAGTTTGACAAGAAAGAAGAGGAAGTGACTTTTTTTTTCAACCAACCCAACCGCCAACCACCACACAACTTCCATCAATACCAAAGACCTAACCCACAACCCTTTTATCCACCACCTCCACTACCACCTCAATACTACCCTCAACCCGTATACCAAACACAAGTACAAATGCCCGTGCCTAATCCACAGCTCCCATATTATAATCCAAGACCACAACCCCCAAACAATCAAAGATCCAACCAGCCAAACAAATTCCCTTCACCAAACTCCAACCAAGCCAGACCACATGGCAGACCACCCAGCAATTTTACCAATCTAGGACGGCCCATGTCTTAATGTAAAACTTGAGCAGTTGAGATCAGCAGGGAGATTGAATCCCATAGCTCCTCCTCAGTATTCGGGGGGGTATTCCGGATAGGTTTGATGTCAATGCCCACTGTGCCTATCATTCTGGAGCCCCAGGGCATTCTACGGCTAATTGTTGGACGTTGAAGAACAAGGTGCAGGATATGATCGATGCACGTGAGATTGTCATTAGGAGGCCGGAACAAAGGGCTCCTGAAGTAAACACTAATCCGCTGCCACTACATGAGCCTCATGTTGGGATGGTTTGTATAGAAGCGGAGACGGAAGAGGAAGAAGGAGAAGTCAAAGAAGTGACAATGACTCAGACCAAACCGTTTTATTTGGATTTGGAGTCATCTGAGCCTTTTATCATAGACATGGATCCGTTTGAGGTAGAATCCCAGGAGCCCGTTGTGATTGAACTGCCAATACAATTGCCAATTGAGAGCACACATGCAGTGCCGTGGAATTATCAACCCTCAGCTGTGATAGTCGGTGGAAGGCCAAGGCCAAGTTTCTGAGGAGGAAGTGTCCGCTGTCACAAGGTCAGGCCGAATCACAAATGACAACAGTTTTGAGGCCGGACAATCCAATAAAGGTAAAGAGCCCATGCAGGATGTGATATGCTTAAGAGGATCTGGTCAGGAATTTATCCATGGTGATCAGAGGGTTTGACGGGGCTCGAAGACAAGCCACCGGAGAGATAAACCTTATTTTTGAAGTGGGGCCAACTACTCATCAGATCACTTGCCAGGTTCTTCCAATTGTTGGGGTATATAATTTGCTGCTGGGACGCCCTTGGATCCATTCTGCTGGGGCTATTCCGTCATCTTTGCATCAAAGGGTTAAATTCATTTACAAGTTTAAGCTGATTACTGTATTTGCCGAAGATGACCACGCCATGATGGTCAAGGAGTAAGTTAGGGAGAGCAGTGACACTCCGGTGCCTTTCTTAGCTTATGATGTGGTTTCTGTCAGCTGAGGGCCTGGAGAGCAGTCATCAATGCAAGCTGCATGGGATAAGGCGAGTGTAATGATTGCAAAGGAAATGCTGCGTGCAGGATATCGCATCGGCCAAGGTTTGGGGATGAATTTGCAAGGCATAATACACCCTATTGAGCTACCAACGCAGATGAATACATTGAATTGGGCTCAGTTTTCACTCGAATGCCAGGCAATTGAGGGAGGTTAAGGAGCTGAAGAGAGCTGAAAAAAAAGGTCGAGCATTGCCTATGGTCATTCCACCTCTTAACATTACTTTCCCACATTTTGTCGCCATTATGGCTCCTGATGCGAAGGAGGCTGAAAAGGAGGATTTTATCCAAGGGATAGCTGAATTATTTGCAGGGGTAATTATTCCGGAGCAGACAGAGGAGGATGACACTGAGCTGCCATTTGCTGAGATCGACCAACTGCACAATTGGACATCTGATGATCTCCCTAGTCATAGGGAGTTTCGGTAAATTTGAAAGGATATTGTTTTTAGTTTTGCTCCTTTTAATTTCATCTTTGCATGTATGTTTTGTACTTCTTAAGTTGTTTTGCTTATGCCATCTAGTCAAGAAGTAGGTGCATTCACAGCATTGTATTCATGATTCATCTCATTCATCTGTTTTGGAGATGAATCTTGAAAACAATTTGATTAGTATAGCAAGACTACAATCATGATATTGCCTTCCTCATTCATCTTATTCATCTATTTTGGAGGTGAATTCTGAAGACAATTGATTTTTATAGGATTTAGCTCTGCCAAGACTACACACAATCAGGATCAGGTGTGATATCGAAATTAAACACATCTGGATCTTTAAGATTGTTTAGCTCATTTTGTTTTCTTTCATTGATATGCTTTATTTTCTCCCAGATGGCCCAAAATCAATACTTTTGATCCTTTGGATACTACCGTTTATGAGGCCGATAAGTACAATTTCGATATCACACCTGATCCTGATTGTACACAGTCTGAGAGTGATGAGGACGAGTGTGATATTGAAAATGAATTCGGGCGACACGAGGAAAAACCAAAGCCTAACTTGGAAGAAACAGAAACGGTAAACATTGGGACAGACACGGACGTAAGAGAGGTTAAAATTGGCATACACTTGACTAGAGGGCAGAAGAAAGAGATGATAGAATTTTTGATTTTGTTCCAAGACGTCTTTGCGGCTGGTCTTATGATGATATGCCTGGCATTTCAACAGATGTCGTGGTTCACAAACTCCCCACCGATCCTAAATGCCCGCCTGTAAAGCAGAAGCCAAGGAAGTTTAAGCCGGAAATGAGCTTAAAGATCAAAGAACATCATTTGCTGCTTTGGGATCCCGGATACATTGGTTACCGACAATGCCAAAAACCTAAACAATGACATGGTAGATAGTTTTTGTGCCCAATTCAAGATTAAGCATCGGAATTCTACCATCTACTGGCCAAAAATGAATGGGGCGGTTGAGCCAGCTAACAAGAATCTTAAGAGAATTATTCGATAGATGGTTGAATAGACTGTTCAAGATGATTGGCATGAAAAGCTGCCATATGCATTGCTGGGTTATTGGACTGCCATCAGGACATCTACTGGGGCAACGACTTACTCCCTCATGTACGGAATGGAAGCTATTTTGCCAGCGGAAATAGAGATCCCTTCTCTACGCATTCTTATGGAAACTGAGTTAGAAGATGCCATGCTCTAGTAGAATGGGTGCGACTCAGACATGAACAGCTTGGACTCTTTGATGGAAGACGGCTAACAGCTGTGTGTCATGGCCAATGTTATCAATGGAGGATGGCCCGAGCTTACAACAAGAAAGTCAAGCCCAGACATTTTCAGGCTGGCGATCTAGTCTTGAAACGCATATTGCCAATACAGGACGAAGCAAAGGGCAAGTTTGCTCCTAACTGGCAGGGTCCATTCATTGTACACAAAGTATTATCAGGTGGAGCTCTTATCCTTACAAAGATGAATGGACAGGTTTTCCCTCAACCGATAAATGCGGACATGGTTAAAAAAAAATTTCATCTGATTTGGTAGACTGTAAACCTTTAAGTCATTGCAGAACGTCGGATAGAATTCCACCTGTTGTTTTCTTTCCCTTTTCACCCACATCCGGACTAAACCCTTTTATATCTCTTCTCTTTATGCCTATCTTTCGTTTTAATTATGCTTTGTCCCTAACCTTTTCTATAAAAACAAATTGGAACTGAGCTAATTTGCCATATTGGGGCAAATTGTTGTTTTTGAATGGCAAAAAAAAAAATAAAAAAATAAAAAAATAAAAATAAATAAATAAATAAAAGTTTGAGAGGCTGACCAAAACAAATGAAGTTTAAACTCAGTTTGTTATAATAAAACTGGGGCAATTTTTTTTCAAATCTATTTCCCCAGTTGGTAAAGATTTGCCTTCATCTAAGACTCTCAGCCCAAAACTGGGGCAATTCTTTTAGATAAGGGACATAACCAGTTTTTCTCAGATCACAAACCCGCTCTTCCATTCCTTGTAGCTATGTTCTTTCCAACTAACCAAAGCGCCCATCTTAAAACTGGGGCAAATTTTCGTTAAGATAATCCCAATCTTTACCAATCACATGACTTAACCCATTTTGACCCTAACTATCCTAAGTTTTGCATAGGCTTAAAGGGAGCAGTTTGTGCGGTCTCGGCAGTTGATGTTAACATGTCTATCCCAATTACAAGGAAGGCAGCCTTACTGATGCCGAAAAACTTTGAAAACTAAAGTTCGCATGCATTGGAAAAGGCGATTACTTAGCCAGACGTCTTCCGTTTACTCCCATACCTTGCCGTTTACTTGGACCTCATAGGTGAAAACCTGGAAAGGGCACCTTTGTTTTAAAAAAAAAAAAAAAAAAGAGCAAAAGAGAGGCTTGGTTGAAAATCCTACGGGGCGGCCTAGGCAAAAGGAGAGTGTGCGAAAAAAAAATAATAATATGGGGAGGGAAACCTTAGTGAAAACCTGAAAATGCGCTGAGGAAGGGGTAAACTGAGCAAATGGTCAAAGTCTGGTTGACAACTTCTCTGGGTCCAAGTCTGGGAAAGTATTCAACTGAAATTTGTTGACCGAAGTTAGGTTTATTGGTTGCCTCTGTGTCGTTCTCTCAACACAGTCATTGGCCTTTAAAAGGCACGTATCCGATAGATCCAAAGCATTGCCTGATCGGGTCCAAATCACTTGGAATGAAAGTCAAAGTGGTGTTAATACGGTGATGGCACGATTTTTGCTAATATTGCTCCCATGTACTTGTATTATTTATTCATGTACTTCTATCAAACTCACATGCTGCCATTTAGTTTGTTTGTAGTTGTTCTTCTTGTTGTTGATGTTTTAGTTGTCAAATATGTGAAAACCATCTGTTTAATTGAACTACGTTCGACCTGATTCCTGTGGTGGGATACGTAGGCAGCTCTTAGCGAGCTCGGTCACCTTGCTTATAGAAATGTTCGCTAAGATTGACATTTTGTATGTTTTGGCACTGACCAATTCGAGTTTTCTTTGCTTGATATCGCATTGTTTTGAATACCTGCATGTACATGAAAATAAAATGGACGCTAAAATCCACGACATTGGGGCAAATTTTTATTGATTGGATATCCTTGATGAACAACAAGGGATACACTAATCCTGAGAGCTGTCTTGATACCCAACAGTCTTTCTTTGCATTTTGAAAGAGGTGATTCACGCCAACCCCTAATGAAGCAATCAACCTCTAGATTTAACATGTAATCGCCACTTGGGAGATGGTGCACTGAATTCCCAGTCTTTTCACCTGTCAGTTTAAATAATACTGTCATTTACCGTTTAGGGCTTAATGTCCCAGTTTACAATCTAGTCATGATTAGGGTTAATTACTAGTTGCCTTTTACACTTCATTTCATGGGTAAGCCCAATGACATGGCTCCGTGTACGTATCATACTTATTGCATTTTCACCCGATAAACGAATTTCGGGTTTCCATTTTTCATTAACCTGATAAACGAATTTCAGGTTTGCATTTGCACTCCCGATAAACGAATTTCGGGTTCTCATTTCCATCTCCATTAACCTGATAAATGAATTTCAGGTTTGCATTTTCACCTGATAAACGAATTTCGGGTTCTCATTTCCATCTTCATTAACCTGATAAATGAATTTCAGGTTTGCATCTTCACCCGATAAAGGAATTTTGGGTTTCCATTCTATTAACCTGATAAACGAATTTCAGGTTTGCATCTTCACCCGATAAACTTTAAAATTTCGGGTTCTCATTTCCATTTTTCATTCACCTGATAAACGAATTTCAAGTTTACATTTTCACCCGATAAACGAATTTCGGGTTCTCATATCCATTTTCATTAACTTCATAAACGAATTTCGGGTTTGTATTTTCACCCGATAAACGAATTTCGGGTTCTCATTTCCATTTTCCGTTAACCTGATAAACGAATTTCGGGTTTGCATCTTCACCCGATAAACGAATTTCAGGTTCTCATTTCCATCTTCATTAACCTGATAAATGAATTTCAGGTTTGCATTTTCATCCCCGATAAATGAATTTCGGGTTTCCATTTTTATTAAAGTGATAAACGAATTTCAGGTTTGCATTTCTGCATCACCCAATAAACGAATTTCGGGTTCTCATTTCCATTTCTATTAACCTGATAAACGAATTTCAGGTTTGCATTTCTGCATCACCCGATAAACGAATTGCGGGTTCTCATTTCCATGTCCATTAACCTGATAAATGAATTTCAGTTTTACATGAAACATTTCACCCAATAAACGAATTTCAGGTTCTCATTTCCATTTTTTATTAACCTGATAAACAAATTTCAGGTTTACATTTTCACCCGATAAACAAATTTCGGGTTCTCATTTTCCATTTTCATAACCTGATAAACGAATTTAAGGTTTTTATTTTCATCCCCGATAAACGAATTTCGGCTTTCCATTCTATTGACTTGATAAACGAATTTCAGGTTTGCATTTCTGCATTACCCGATAAACGAATTTCGGGTTCTCATTTCCATTTTTCATTAACCTGATAAACGAATTTCAGGTTTACATTTTCACCTGATAAACGAATTTCGGGTTCTCATTTCCATTTTCATAACCTGATAAACGAATTTTGGGTGTCCATTCTATTAACCTGAGAACGAATTTCAGATTTACCTTTTCAAAGCGATAAACGAATTTCGGGTTTCCATTCTATTAACTAGATAAACGAATTTCAGGTTTGCATTTTCATCCCCAATAAATGAATTTCGGGTTTCCATTTTCATTTTATAACCTGATAAACGAATTTCAGGTTTGTATTTCTGCATCACCCGAAAAATGAATTTCGGGTTCTCATTTCCATCTTCATTAACCTGATAAACGAATTTCAGGTTTGAATTTTAACCTGATAAACGAATTTCGGGTTCTCATTTCTATTTTCATAACCTGATAAGCGAATTTTGGGTTTGCATTTTTATTCTCGATAAACGAATTTCGAGTTTCCATTCTATTAACCTGTTCTATTAACCTGATAAACGAATTTCAAGTTTGCATTTCTGTATCAACCGATAAACGAATTTCGGCTTTCATTTCAATTTTGCATTACCCGACAAACTCACCATTCGGATTTTCATTTCACTCTTGTTACCTCGATGACACAAAGTCGGGTTTTTATTTTAATTTATATTTCTTTACCCCGATGACATAAAGTCGGGTTTTCATTCGTATTTACATACCCTTGCCTTGATGATACAAAGTCGGGCTTTTAATTCACATTGCTTGTTGAGTTTCATTACCAGTCTGAATGGCGTTTGCATGTTATGTCAAGTTAGTTTTCTTTGTCATTCACAGCTACGTTTCATTCTAAATCCCTGTACTCCCGATAAACACCAGATCGGGATTTCATTCTTGTTTTCAAGTTTCATTTATGTCTCTTATGGTTCATTTCACTGGGAGTCTTTTTATTCATTTCTTTCCCCCAATGAAGACTTTTCCGCTCTGGATGAATAGATAGACCTAATCTCCCCGGTGTGTTTGTCAATATGGTAAATTTCCTCTTTCATGACCTCATGAGCTTAATGTTGACATGTGACAAATTTTGTTGCATGATTGGAATCATCCAGTCATGCGGTGTCTACAATCTTTGCCTAGAGTTTCTTCAATCCTCTTCGACACTCTGGCAAAGAGGGGCAAGCTGTAGACACCTATTTTTGTCCCTTAAGTTCTCCCCTTTTTTCCTTTTAATTTGACTCTCAATTTTCTTTTTAATTTCCCTTTTAATTTCTTTTTAACCTGCTTTTTGATTTCCTCTTAATCCGATTATCATTTAATTCTCTCTTAATTTGTCTTATGGTGTTTAATTATTATGTGTTTTATGCATGTTTGAAATACAAAGAATGAGTTTTAATATTATTAAGTTTTTAGATTTTTCAAAAAATAAAAAAAAAAAAAAAAATCAGCCCGTGAAAAGTACTGTGCGTATTGTTAATAGCAGCAGTCGGCAATTTGTTTGGCCACATTTTTTTTCTACGTTTTTTCACCCATTCTCACCAAATTTCAGATGCCCCATACTCCCAACATGACAAGGAATGGTCTTTGACCATTTTTATACTCAATCCACCTCTTTAAAGAGCAAAAAAAATCAGTCTAAAGTGGGGGGAAGAAATTTCTGCAGTCTAAAGTCTGAAAAAATTTTAGACAGCCAACTTTGAGCAAAAATTTCAAACGATCTAAAAGTAATTAGACTAAACTCAAAGAAGAAAAGTTGTAGAGAGTACCTGGAACTACAACTTATCTTTGTAAAGATCAAGCAAAATCATTCATTTGGAGGTATGTCAAAAACGTGGTAGAATCAGGCTGGTGGCCAAGAAAATCTGCAGAAAAAAAGAGATTTTCCAAGTCTGGAAAATTTTCCAGACAGCCAACTTTGAGCAAAAATTCCAAACGATCGAAGAGGAATTAGACTAAACTCAAAGAATAAAAGTTGTAGAGAATACCTGGACCTACAACTTATCTTTGTAAAACTCACAAAAAATCATTCATTTGGAGGGTCAAAAACGTGGTAGAATCAGGCTGGTGGCCAAGAAAATCTGAAGAAAAAAAGAGAATTTCTAAATCAGGAAAATTTTCCAAACAGCCAACTTTGAGCGAAAATTCCAGGCGATGAAAGAGGAATTAGACTAAACTCAAAGAAGAAAAGTTGGAGAGGGTACCTGGGACTACAACTTCTCTTTGTAAAGCTCAAGCAAAATCATTCATATGGTTGGTGAAAAATGTGATGGAGAAAGGCCGGTTCATCAACCGGAAGCTTGGAGGTGTCGAAAGCAAATTCGGCTCAAACGGCACTCCAAGCCGAGCATAACCAATTCCATCACATTCCTGAGGCTGAGGTGAATTAAATGAGCTTTTGAATCGATTGTTTTGGTGACAAAATGCTTATCTTACTATTTTTGCATTATTTATGACTTAATTTTCGTTTTTTTTATTATTTTTTTTAATTTTCTTCTAATTACATTTTTTATGACAATAACCACCAAACTTTAATTTGATTTTTGTTTGACATTTTAATATGTTTAATTACCCTTTGATTGTGAAATTACCGTTTTGCCCTTATGAGTATTAAATTGTAAATAGGCTCTGATTTTGCACATATTTTTCGATTAGTTTATTTTGTGATGATTTGTGCTTTATATAATATTTATGCTTTTTCTTACTTGTTAAATGATGTGAATTTACTCTTCTGTCCTCAAATTTTGTTTAATTGCACGACTGGACATTAAATATTTGAATCAAACTCAATTTAGTCCATGACTTAATAACTGTATCAATAATATAAAATTGGGCTAGAAGTAAACTTTGGCGTGCATGACAAATGACTGTTTTGCCCCTTGGGAGTTAAAGGGCACTACAAGCTAAATGTGTGCAACTTTAAATTGGACCCCGGGCTAAATTTACCTGTCAATGTTTTTATTTACTATTTATTTTCATTTCCTCATTAATATGCATATATTTTTATTACTTTTAAACTATCTTAAGCACACGTACGCTACAAAGTCGGCAATAATGAATACTAAAATTGAAAAGGGAAACACGATAAAATCATGCAACCGGTCCAACGCAGGATAAAGTGGGTGCCGAGGGAAATTCAAATCTATCCCGAACCTTCCCATTTTACAACAAGATTCCCGAACTCATGTTTTTTGAATTACGTGGACCAGGAGTCAATCTAGACTAGGGTTTATTTTTTTCTTTAAATTTTGATGTGTTTTTGTGTCCAGGCGCACCAACACACCGGGTGGCGACTCCAATGCACATCTGTTCCCTAGCTTAGATTATTTTTGTACAATTCATAGTCGCACTTACATTTAAACCCCATTATGTAATAGTAAATAGGTGATTCATTTAAATTGGTAATAGTAAGTAGGTAATTTATGTTTGTAATAGTAAATAAGACTTTTGCATTTAATCTCCTATTTCACGAGCACCACATTGGCGACGGTGCCGGTCCAAAAAGGTACCGGCCAGACCGCGGGTCGTGGGGGGGTGCGACAGCATGTACAAACCAAGTACATGTTTAATTTACTAGAATATGTGTTTTAACAATCATCTTTTGGCCATTTTAACAAAGTTGGTAAAAACCTTGCGCTTGAAGACAAAAAGTTCAAGAAATCTATTGAATAAGCTTATGAACAAATAACTGAGGTTAAATTTTGATTGCAACTTGCACATAGACTAAGTAAATTGCAATAATAGTTCTGGGTGTTCGGGAATAAGTCAAATCAATAATCCCACCAGCCTCTGGTAGACCATCCAAATTACCTAATCTATTCAAATAAAAGTTTTCACACATTCCATGCCCAATGGAATAAGACAATAGTCAACAACTCACAAGAGAATATGACGTATCTCAAGTTTTTTGAATGAATTTTCTATACTTGTTCATAAGCCATTTAAAGTACCCAATCCATTCGAACATAGTTCTAGACTCCATTGCCCAGTGGGAAAGACACTAATCATCTTCTCACAAGTAAATATGATGTGTTTTCAAACACTAATCACCTTCTCACAAGTAAATATTATGTGTTTTCAAACCTTTTGATATCCTATTTTTAATGACTCACCTAATGTATCCATCCCATTCAATCAGTAATTATTCTTTGAAGTGTACATATCTTGGATCCTTTCATTTCTCTTGGGTATCTTTTCATAAGTCATGCAAATTGGTTGATTTATTTGGAGTTCTTCCCATCTCCCAAGAGAGTCTCTTGGAAATGAAGCTGTCATAGTCATTATCAGATGGAGACGACTGATCAATATTTCAACACTAAACATTGATAAGCAGATAGGGTTTGTCCGTCAGGTATTGTCTCATAGCACCTATCCCATAGGATCGCATTTTCATGCTAGACCAACTCTTGGCAAAAAAAGGGCTCTCTCATAGGGCATGCATCCTGATTTTCAGTGCTGTTTACTAACTGAATCTTTTTCCTTTTTCCTTTTTTTGGTTTCCCTTTCTTTGCATTCAACAAAAGTTGAAAAAAAAGAAAGAAAAGAGAGCAAGCGGGATATTCCTAGAAAATTTCAATTGTATCTTACTATTGTAGAGTCGTAATTTTTTTTGAAAATTCATGGGTATTACTCGATATTTCACGGATTCCCATGATTCATACCAAGGCACTTTCAAACCAATAAGTTTTTACAAGTATAACGACAAAAATCAGTCTAAGGACGAATTCTATTACCCTAACTGCACATTCCTACTTTTCAAGAGATAATGTTATTGAACATTTTCAAATAAAAATATTGTCTTTGTATAAGTGACGAATTCATTGTGCACGTATAACATTTGTTCAAAACATTTCGTTTGAAAAGTTATAGGTGCATTTTTTCGTTATTGTTGTATAGTTATATTTCATGGTAGTGTAAATTTTGTGTTATGTGCAAACCATGGAATGAGCCCCGAAGAACAAGATTAAGCTAAAAAGCCCATGTTCATGTCCTACACGCAATTCTTGTTCATATTTTTGGCTATCTAAATTCATTGCATGCACTTTGAAAATTATTAACCTAGCCATTTTCATGAGAGAAAATCCACTACCTAAACACTGTCTACCTTTTGTTAAACTGCTAAGCTTCAAAGTTGGTAATACAGTTTGATCAATTACCTTATCAACCAAGCTCTACATTAGGTCAATTTTTTTAGGAAGGTAAAATTTGTCTTGTTTGACTCATTTCACACCCATTTGAAAGCAAAAAGTGTTTTTTGTCTCGATTTGTATGAAAATTTAGGATGATGCTTTGAGCATTCGTTTCTCTATCTAAACACAATATGTCATTTGTTGTCCCATTTGACCCATCAGATATGATGATTTCGTTTCAACAAATGACATGTCCTTGATAATCATACCCCTACACTGGGGGAGTTATAGATGCAAAGTCAAATAAGTCCAGACTTGACTATGCATTACTTATATTGGTTGTCATAAGAGTTTAAAATGATGTTTTCTCCTTCGTTTCTACTATCGATACACTATTCATCGCTTGTATCCCCTGTGAGCCTCCATAGTTGAATCTTTCATTTCATTTGCATCTATTGATCGCACTCCTAAATTAGGAAAAGTAATTTGAAGAAATTATTCAATCAAAAACAATATTTCATGCATAAATGATCAGAAAATATTAATCTTCAAAAAAAAGAAAAAAGAAAATGAAGAAAATCACTCAAAGTCAGAAATCAACCAACTCAGAATGCCAAATGTATCAACAATGTGAATGTGTGAATCAGTGTGGTCATCCAGAATGACAAATGCACCTATAATACGAAAGTGTGGTTTTAAAATCAAGTGGCTCAATGTACCAAATGCACCAACAAGGGAAAGTGATTTTTGAATTCAAATGTGGAGTCACTCATCTACTAGGTGTTAGATAGAAGTCTAAAAAGGTAAAGTGTAGTGTCAGAATGTGATCAAAGTGTGATGTAATGATTAGATGTTCATTGTTTTTTGATTTGGTAATGTTTTGAAACCTAACACTAGAGTAGATTCTTGGGATTCATGAGCGAACAAAAGTGAACAATTCCTTGATAGGATTTTGTTTTGACTATATCTTTATAGTCACACTACAAGCCTATAAAGTCCATTACTGACTTATTCTTTCATCGCAATTACAAGAACCAATCCTTTTTGGACCTATATTTTTCTAATGGTCAACAGAATATGTCCCATGATATACAATTTAGCTGTCCTTTTCTAGCCACATTACAAGCAAATAAGGCTTTGATTCTGACTAATTTCTCATACTAAAATAGAGATAGAGAACTGTTTGCTTTTATCGAGATGTGGTGATGAGTTGACTAGAATCAAATTGGCCACAAGATTGATACAATGCTCAACATATTCCTATATATAATGCTAGAATGCTAAATTGTTCTTTTTTTAGCCTCATTGCAATTCTAGCAAAGTCCATATCATGGGTCAGTTATGTTTAATAACCAAGGAAACCCATCCTTTTTTCCCAAATAACATTAGTGTGGAGTAAATTAGCAAGGTTCTTCTTGTTCTGAAGGCTCATAAAATTTTTTCTCCAATAAAAGTGTTTTTATGATGCAATGATATTTTCATGCTTTGAAGTAATTCATTTTGCAAAAACAAAAACTTTTACACTTTAAAAGAATTTGAACAATAAGCTTTCCATTTAGTCGTACGACAAGTATTGGAAATTGGGGCAATTTTTTAGAATATCCTGAAGTTAAAAAATGAATTGGGGCAATTTTTTTTTTTATGCAAATGGCATAATCTGGGTCCATACTATGGAAATCCAATCAAAAGCTTTTAGTAGTTTTTAGTGGGAAGAAGTTTGAAGCAAGATTTCAAAACTAGGGAAAATTTTTTGAAATTGAGTATCTGAGGTTTAAAGAAGATTACTAAACTGGAGCAATTTACAATAGTCTCAATAGTTTGATGGTTGAAAGGAGAACCAGGAATGAAGTGTCTTTTCAGCAACATCCTATCATTGAAGTTGGCATGGTTGAGAGGATCATTGTGCTAGTAAGATGTGTGGTTAATTCTTGGAGAAATATACCTAGAACTAGAGGGAATTGGGCCTTAGTTGTAGAATGGATTCTATACCACTATATCGTTGTATACTTCTATATCTAGCTTTGTTGTAGGTCTATGAATTAAAGAGATGATTCTCCTCTGAGTTTGCTTCTATAGTTCTAATAATCAATAAAAATCTTATGATTTTACTTTTAAAAAAATAGTTTGATGGTGCTCAACATATCATGTTAGGGGTATACATGAAAATCGAGTAGTTCACCCTCAAATTTTTTACTACAAATTGGATATTTTGGTAATCCTATCATATTCTCATTATGGTTTTACCATTCCCCCATCTTGTACAGGTATGATTAACTAAAGAACAAGTAGTAATTGAAATAAGTCTCCTTGCAAGTCAGGTAAGGTGATTCTAGATTTCATACTCCTTCAAGATAATTATGCCAGATGTGCAACTTCATTTGTTCCTAAGCACTTCAACTTGCACATTCATTCTCAAGTTTTAAGGTTTCTATTTGTGTACTTTTGAAATCTCATGTTAAAATTTCAAAAAAAAAAAAAAAAGTGAGAAGATTCTTGAAGTCATTTCAATTCTAATTTATCTTTGAACATTTAAATTGTCTTGATTCTTGTTTGGCAATTCGACATTTGAATTTCAACTCTGCTATCAGAATTCCACTTTGTTATTTTAAACATTTTCAATTTTAAAAGATGTTTCATTTTCAAAATCTTATGTTTAGTTGTGTCAAGTTAACATTGGTTTAAATTTCAATGCCATTTTAGTGTTAGTCTGGCGATTTGAGCCTTTAAATTTCATTGTCATGTCAATTTGTCTGTTGGGAGGACTATATCCCAAAAAATTATTTGTCCATTGGGTGGACTATATATATATATGAATCCCAAGATATTATTGCATTTGTCCATCGAGAAGATTGTATCCCAATAAATCCTAGAAAACATGTTATTTGATTTGTGGATTTCGTGAGTACAAATCCACCGCTT
The DNA here is from genome assembly GCA_025175665.1 of Cinchona pubescens. NCBI lineage: Eukaryota > Viridiplantae > Streptophyta > Magnoliopsida > Gentianales > Rubiaceae > Cinchona > Cinchona pubescens. The sequence goes on along the minus strand of JANKKI010000203.1, from coordinate 3,174,112 downwards.
CATCTCGGGATTCGTTAGATTAATCCCATCAGTAATTTTTTTCATGGATTTCATGAGTACGAATCCACCACTTCATCATAGGATTCCTGAGATCAATGCCATCAACCTTTTCTTTCATTGATTTCATGAATACAAATCCACCGCTTCATCTTGGGATTCATGAGATCAACCCTAGAAACATTTCTTTCATGGATTTCTTGAGTACAAATCCACCACTCTTTCTCTCGGAATTCATGAGATCAATCGTAGCAACCATTTCTTTTATGGATTTCTGAGTACAAATCCACCAGAACTGAATTTGGATTCGTGAGATCAATCCCAACCTTTTCTTTTATGAATTTCATGAGTACAAATCCACAACTTCAACTCAGGATTTGTGAGATCAATACTAACAGCAATTTTCTTTTATGAATTTCATGAGTACAAATCCACAACTTCAACTCAGGATTTGTGAGATCAATACTAACAGCAATTTCTTTAATGGATCTCGTGAGTACAAATCACCATTGCATCTTTGGATTTGTGAGACCAATCCCAACAACTTGTTTTATTTGATTTTCGTGAGTACAACCTAACCAATCATTTTGTTTGTGTAATTTGTGTTTACAAATACACACATGCATTCGAGTTTCATGAGATCAAGATTGATAATTTATAATTCTCTTGCTCCCAACAACTAATGTATCTTTTTAAGATTTTGTAAGCATGAGTCTACCAATTCAGGAAAAGAAACACAAAGAAATAAAAGCAAAAAAATAGGTCTACAATTCAATATGGGCAAATTTCGTGAGCACATTTTTGCCGTTCATTTTCTTTGGTTTTGTGAGCAAAAGGCTTACGATTTAGTCATCTCTTCAAGATTTCATCAGTATAAGCCCACATGTGAATTGTTTCAAAGGTCTTACGTGACTACGGGTTTCTCAATTTCAAGAAATTAGTTTTTGTGAGTAGAAGTCTACCTATTGAAAGTTCAACTTTCATGACTATAAAGGTTTTTCAATAATATCATGTGAACAACCCTCGGCAGTACATGTCTACAACTGGTAGTGTAGAATAGGTTTTGTTTGTGATTCCATGTAATTTTTCTTCAATTTGTTAGTAATAGTAGATTTTTCAAGTAACAGATAGGAATATGCAAGGAAAAGGAAATAGCGGTTGCAATGGCAACAACAGAATCCTCTATGAGTGGCAACATTCTTCCTTGCTCGAATTTTCTCTTCCCTCACCTCAAAACTTCAGAGTCACCCAATTGGCTTGATGATTTTTCACTTTAGCCGGTGTGTCAAATTGTTAGTCAAATTTCGATGTTCTACAATCTTTGTCTAGAACCTCTTCGAGCTTCAAACAAAGAGATTTGACACACCGGCTTGTATTTTGACGCGCTTTTTATCGTTGATTGCCAACTAGGTTGGCCAATTTTCAATTTTTTACTTTTTTCAAGACAATGACCAAATTTAACAAAAATTTACATTTTTTTTGGCTGAAACTACCATTTTAAATCATTCATTCAAAAGGCAAGCACAAAATGAATTTTTTACACTTAGGTGGTGTTTTCCAAACTTTAAGGTTCTAAATTTATGCCAATTTTTTTGAGCAACTCAGTGAATTTTAGTAATTTTCAGAATCCATTTTGGGACAATTTTAAAATTAAATATCTCGAACACATATTTTCAACAGTAGCCTTTCAGATGTCATTTTGAGAAAAAAAAATTATGTTTTTGAAAATTTTATGTATTTTGATGATTATTAAAGTATTTTTTTTTTTTTTTTTACAAATTTACACATTTTACGTCATTTTGTGGGAAACCAATGGAAATTGCACCGCCGAATAACAATCGAGTAAATTTATCGAGAGCCACATCAATTATTACGGGCATTGAATAGCAAGTGACCTGACAAGTTTACTCCGCGTGCCAAACTAGGTAGTTTTTGTTGATTACCCTAATAGACAAAAGGGATACAAAATTTATGATCTTCAAAGTAAGATGATTTATATTTCTTTTTATGTCTGGCTTTTTTAAAAGATATTTCCATTTGCAAATCATTTAGACAAAAATTTGCGCAAACCACGTCGTTAGACCACGGACGGACTCCTCAACTACTAGTTACCAAGTTCCTATCACCCATCATTGCTAATGAGTTAGCTATACCTAGACCATGCCCATTTCCATCAGTCGTCACTAGTCCTAAGCAAATTATACTGGATCAACATCACATTTTCATCCCATTGAGCCTACCCCAATTGGTAAGCTAGAACACACTATTATGCTGGCAGCTCCAGTTGTTTCGAATAAAAGACAAACACTGGTTTCTCGTTCATTATTTGGTTATTATTATGTTTTACCCCCTCTTTAGGCTCTCGAGATACCATATCTTGCTCGACCACTCTTTTGGCCAACTCAACATGCATCCCCTCTCTCAGTTTATTTTCACTTATTCCAAATTTTCTCATGCTCATACTAACTTCTTAGTGGGTATCTCGTCTACCAATGAGCCAAAGTCATTTTATGAGGCAGTTAAACATACATATTAGAGCGATGCCATGGCAAGGATATTTCTACTTTGGAGGCCAACCATACTTGGACTTTGTAGCCCTTACCACCTGACAAACGAGCTATCAACTCTAAATGGGTCTACAAAGTCAAATCATCCAGATGGATGCATTGAATGGTACAAGATGCAATTTGTTGCTAAAGGTTACATTTAAATAGAGGGTGTCGACTTTCATGAGACATTTGCTCCTGTTGTCTAATTAGTAACTGTACATTGTTTATTACCAAGTGCTTCAATTAGACAATGGGAATTAGACCAACTAGATGTGAATAATGCCTTTTTTGTTGGAAATTTGGAGGAAGAAATCTATATAAAGATTCCATAGGGATTTGCCAAACAAAGGGAGCAGCGGGTTTGTCTTCTATAGAAATCTCTTTGTGGGCGTTTGTCAAGCATCTAGGAATTGGTACCACAAGTTCACAGACTTTCTTCTTGACATTGGTCTTTTCAGTCAGATGCGGATCACTTTGTTCATTTTTTCTTGTTGAGGATCTTTTGTTGTAGTTCTCATCTATTTTGATGATGTCACGGTTACCGGTAATAGACTCTGCTCATATTTCTAAGTTGAAACACTAATTGGAACCAAATTCTATATTAAGGATCTTCAGAAACTCAAGTGCTTGCTTGGAATTGAAGTAGCACATTCCTATGTAGGAATTTCTTTAAGTCAATGCAAATATGTCCTTGATATCTTAGTTAAGACTAGTCTCACAAGCTGCAAACCTAATCTTTTTCCCATGGATCAACAACACAAACTTTCGCTTGAGTTTGATATGGCTGGCAATGATCCCGCGCACTATCATCGATTGGTAGGTCGATTACTTTTTCTCATAGTCACTCGTCCATACATCCACTATGTAGTGCATATAAATCCTTAGTCAGTTCCATGCATGCACCATAGAAACCACATTTTGATGCAGCATATCAAGTGTTGTGATATCTCAAAGGCGAATAAGGTATCTTCCTTCCATCAAATTATTTGTTATCTTTGCATGTATATTGTGATGTAGATTAGGTACGGTGTACAGTAGCACACAGATCTATAGCTGGTTACATTATCTTTCTTGGTGATTCACCTATTTCCTGACGGTCTTAGAAATAAAATGTAGTTTTTCGCTTTTCTGTGGAGACCGAATACCAAGCCATGGCCACTACTACTGGTGAAATCATTTGGTTCCTAAGACTCTTACATGATCTTCAAGTAACATGCACTTCTATGATTCCTGTCTTTTGTGACAACCAGGCAGCCATTCACATTGCGGTAAATACAGTCTTTCATGAGAGAACAAAACATATTGAAATAGATTGACATTTTATCCAATAACACATTCAGTCAAAGAAAATTATCACTCACTCAATTTCTTCACACAAGCAATTAGCCAACATGTATATTTACTAAAGCACTCGGACATGATCAGTTTCATGAATTATTAGTCAAGTTGGGCATTTCTACGGTTCATGTTCACTTAAGGGGGAGTATTGGAAGATTTTTGTGAATACCATATTTGTACCTAATTGGTTTGATTTCTTTCTTTTTGTAATTGATTGTAACAACTTAAAGTCTACATCTTAGATTGTACTTGTACACCTGTATATACAAGTGTTCATGAATGATAATAACAACTAATTTTGGAGATTTCACTTCTCACATAAGGATCATGTGGGAAATAGGCAAACTATAGGGATGTAAGTGAATTCACCCATTAAATATATGTATAAACAATTAACCATGGGAAGGACTGGAATTATTAAAAAATAAATAAAAATTAAAACCATGCGAAGGCAAAGCTACAAAAACTAGAAGTATATCGGTATGTGAACTAATTTTTTAGGAAATTAAAATTAGAAAGTTGTTTTATAAAATTATTTGAAGTAAATTAGAGTAGTATTAGTAATTCATTGTCATGGTGATTCGTTCATGTCAACAACGTTCATGAACGTTTCGTTAGTGCTTATGGAAGTCTGACGAGGAGTAATCGATGCCAACTCTTCTTTTCTACAGAGAAAAGTCACTGAAAAATAGTTCACATGTTCTGCACTAAATATTATTTAGCATAGAATATATATATATATCCAACTTTATGTTTTTGGTGGTTGAACCTACCACTGACCAAAATTCCCATGCCATGAAAAAGGGGGGAAAAGAAAAAGCAACTCAGAAGTTGACATTTGCCGTCTTATTATTATATTTCTTTTGGAGATTTGTGTCCATATGTACAGTAATTGAACAAATTATATCTAGGTTACCTTGGCATCATATCCAACTAAACCACATGCTTCTATTATTAGTTACAATTCTCACAAATGAAACAAATTATTATTTCTTTAGTTCTCTTAAATCTTGATCCTAGGTAAGATATCAGTCCTTCTTTTAATTCTATGTTCCTTTTTTTCCCCCTCAAAGATAACTTTTTCATATGCAGACACTTTTATTTGGATTAGTTTTAAGTTTTACAAAAATCATTAATTCTCTAACGTATAAAAGTTCCTTAAGAGCCTAAGAGACATTCAACCTGATAGACTAGAGAATTTGATGGAAGATCTAGCAGATTATGTAGTAGATGCTAAGTAGTTATCAGGCCTCTATTTTCTTTTGCTTCCAGTCTTTAATGCCTAAGGTAAATATATCTCAGTGCCTAAGCAACCGACAAGAAGCAGTTAGTTAATAAGTACTCTTCTTTTTTTTAAAATAAAAAATAAAAAAAAAATAAAAAGAGGATTTATAGTAGATCGTAAACTCATAATCTAACTCATATGAAAAGAATAATTTTATTATTTGAACAACACTTTATTGTATGTAAAGTACTTTTTCCTTTAGCTAAGCTGTTAACCGTCTCTTTTATTTTTCCAAATATCTTTCCACCCACGATTACCCAGCTTGCCATTTCCAGAAAATTAGCTCTTTAGTCTGCTATGAGCAAAACTTTAAGGCAAAGAAAGTTTTACTTTCCTACTCTTAAGCATAATACGTGTGCATCACAGCATTAGCCGACTTCCATCTACTTGACCTGATCAAGAGCGGCAAATTAAAGTAGGCACAACCCCATAATCCACGTACATTCAATTATTTGGCCTAGAAGGAAGAAGGCAGGAGAACGGATTAATGGAGTTCAACCCATGGGAATAAGATGAAAAATAGGTCTAGTCCCATTATACTTGGAAGGTCGTTGTTCTAGCACTAAGAGATAAAACGAATCAGTTTCTAGATGATCTCCTATAAGAGAATGATTATAACAATCTTTGTTTTTACTTCATTCTTTATTTTTATTGGAGAAGATGCTGATTAAAGGGAGCCACTAAATCTGGAGTGTACAAGTTATGTATGTATTGTTTTTTATTTATTATTTTGTAACTATGTATGATTACCGTGTATTATTAATACTAGAACTTTATTAGTTATTAGTTATTTTCTTAGGGTCATTTGAAAGAAAGTATAAAAAATTTGTAATTTGAACATTTAAAAATTTAACATTGTCATGTAATCTTTTAAAAAATATAACATAAATGTGCACCTAACTTTTAAAAGTCTATCAGAAAACAAGTGTGTCACTAGATTTGGCACACTTGTGGATATAACTTTTGTTTATATTACGGGAAATTTTTCGATTTGAAATAATTCATGTGAATAGAAATACAATTCGGATTTCTGTATTTAACAATTTCCCTGGATTTACAATATCTACGAGATATTGTTTCGATAATTAATTATTTGTAAATGCCCGGATTTACAAATTACAGCCTTGTTGCACTTCAAGCGAAATTACAATATCCACGAGGTGTTATTTTGATAATGGATTAGTTGGATTCGCCATCGCATGCATTTTCTTTTTACTCCCGCTATAGGAATACTGCCTGCTCGTCTCCCACTGCAAAATTTAGGAAAATTCATTCTATCCTGCCCACTAGAAACTTCAGTTTGTAGAGCTCAGATGGAAGAAAAAATATTAGACTACATTCGTTGGTTCTAGAATTAAAGTATTAAATAAATGCAACACAAATTAATAACAAGGCTATAGTGAAATCAGGTGGCCATTGTGACGGTAAAATCTGTTAATATATCCAATTAATTAGTCACGGGAAAGAACTAGAAAAATGAGAAGAAAATCTTGTCTAGGAAATTATAAATAACATATTGTTCTATGAAAATATTTGCAGTAAACTAGAGTTATAATTTATCATGAAAATCTAACAACGTATCTAAATTATAAAACTATACTTATCTTGTGATGGGAACCATAAAATTTGGCAGAATGTTAACTATATGAATATTGACTGATTGGTGGTTATGGAAGTCTAACCAGGAGTAGTCGAAGTCCTCTTTTTCAACAGAGAAAAATTGTTCACATGTTCTGCACTAGGTATTTTTCTTTGCGATTGAACCTAAGAGTGATTAAAATTCCCATACCACCAAAGGAAATTTTTAAATAGATGGTGTCTATAAATCTCTTGATCTATATAAGATCACATTATCTCATGTGAAGTGATGTGATATTACATAAATCAAGGATCTATAATTTGGATCTATGTAAAAATATTCTGATTGGAAAAAAAGAAAAGGAAAGGCAACTCATAAGAAGTATGCAGTCTGCTAGCTTATTTATTATACTATTTCTTTCGGAGATTTGTATACAAATGTACAATAATTGATCCAATTATATAACTGCCAATATAACAATAGCTATTGTCCTCTTTACCTTGGCTTAATATCCAACTAAACCACATGCTTCTAGCTTTAAAGGTTATTAGTTATACTTTTCACAAATGAAACAAATTATTAGTTGTTTAGTTCTCTAAAATCTTGATCCTAGTTAAGATGTTAGTCCTTGTTTTATTTCTATGTTCCTTTTTTCCCCCTCAAATAACTTTTTCATATACAGACACTTATAGTTGAACTAGTTTTAAATTAAGTTCTGCTAAAATCATTAATTCTCTAACCTATCTATTAAAAGTACCTTGAGAGCATCAGACATGCAATCGGATAGACTAGAGAATGTGATGGAATACGGAGTAGAAGATCACCAAACAGTAGAACACGTATGACTAAATTGAAATATGGGTTTTCGTCAAATTTCTGTAAGTTCATAGATTTTGTTTCCCAATTTTTTTAAGAAAACTAAATCACATATTGTTACTTATATAAAATATACAAAACAAAATACATCCATTTTCCAAACATTGCAAAGGGTTTATCATGATTATTGAAGCATAAATATCACAATCAATTGAATATCAGATTGTTCAGAAATTAAATAAGACAGTCCATTTTATTGGAAAATTTCAAATTAAATATCTATACTCGTAAATTCTGTTGCCTTCTCCCATTAAAAATAAAAGGACGAAGAAGACTCTATGCAGATGTATGAGACCAACAGATAAAAGGAAATGCAAAGATGAACACTTTCAAGGCCATATGGCCTTGAAAAAAAGATTTATTAACAAAACCGACTTGAATCAACTAAAACTGAAAAAGGAATTTCCTAAATTTGTGGCAAGCATAAAAAACTATTAGTCTAAAAATAAAAGGAAGGGCAAAAAAAGGGTAGAGAACAACTTGAATGTCCACTATTAGTCTAAACAAAAGGAAGGAAAAAAAAAATGGTAGAGAACAAATTGAATGTCCACCATATATTAAAGAGAGAGAATGGAAAATAACGAAAGTAAGAAAAAGCATACCTGATAAGTTAATAATGTCAATGATTTACTATTCTATGTTTGGAAATTAAGTATAAATTTATATATTGCTTGCAATGGTTAAAGACATGACTTTTGATAATAGTCATAAATTATGGTAAACACCAACTTTGGAAACAGACATAATTTATTGTAAATGCAAAATTACAATTTTAATTGTGGTTTTTGAATAGGATTAAACTAGCTCAAAAGTCCTATTCTTGTGCAATTACTATATATCTCAAAATGTTATATGTTACATATTACTTTATAGAACTTTGAGAATGGAAACGTTTTAAAGTTTCAGATTTAGGCATCAACTGCTATCTTCATATAATTCTCTTTATTGTGTGTCACTTGGCTGCCTCTCCTACCTAGAAGTCTAGATGTTTTAATATATTACTAGCTTATAATCTCGTATATAAGTACGGGTGCGAGTTTTTAATGGATACTTAAAAATCCATCAAGTTGTAATCCATATTTTTACATATATCTAATGCAATGAACATTTTGATAAAAGTTAAAGAAGAACTACGAAGACAGAGAAAAGATTAAAAGAAAAATTCTCCCATAAAACAGCGGTGTAATTTCAAATAAAAAAAAAAAAAAAGCAACTGATTCACTACTTCAACTTCAAAAATTGTAGAACAAATTAAGAAAAAACATAGAGGAAAAGAAAGAAGAAGAATACCAATAAGAGAGATCATGTTATGCAGGAAGAAGAAAGATGATTATTGTCCATAGGTTCCCTTGTGTAAAATCAAAAGCACTCAAAACACAATCAAAAAGTTTAAATAGGGTGTATATATAGGCAATTTGCATTTAAAAAATTTTTAAAAAAAATTCCAACGTTTTCTTGAGAGACGTATTATTTTAATCCTTCATCTTGGATATGTCAATTTTTGGGTGCATCGTTTCATTTTTTCCCCCTCTCATAGTTTAATTAAGTTGGAACTCTATTTTTGGTTTTCTTTTTCCAATAAAAATTAGTTAAAAAGTTATAGGTTTGTAGCACAACTCTTTTAAGACTTTTTTTTAAATGAATCCATACTTTAGATTCCGCATTGTTAAAAAGGAACCGGTATAAAATTAAAAGGATACTAGAATTTTTTAAAAAATAAAGAATATTAGGACACGTGGACGCCTCCCTGGGTTGGAGGCCTCCGTTTTAGTTATCACTATAAGATATAGATACATATAAATATAGATATAAATTTGCTAAAGTAAATAGAAGTGACTTGCATGAAAATTTGGCCTGCAAACTTTACTCCTACACTTGGATGTTTTCGACTTTTGAATGTTTAAGATAAAAACGAATAAAAAATTTGATGGTTTTACTTTTGTTTAATACAAGAGACCAACTGTAAGTTTGAGACAAAGTATACATTTTTTATACCATAAAGAAATTTGTATACTTTATTAAATTGCTCTTTCGATTTCATTTGAACTATCGTCTTAATCTGATATACAAAAGTTAATAAAGATATTAAATTGAATCAATTTTACTCGAAGATAGTTTAAATTAAGTAAATTATCTTTTTATATTAATATATTTCAACTAATAATTCTTTCTCTCTATTAATGTGTCATTAAGGCTTATTTTACTTAGCACCCCTTAATTAACTTTTATTTGATTCTCACATTATATCATGTTCTTATTTTTTGAATATATTATATTCTGAACTCTCAAATTTATCAATTTCAATCAAATTTATAACATCATTACTAAAGTTAACGAATGTTCCAACCGTGCACACTGCGCACCTAAAGTGGAATATTCACAAAGGTTTTTAACACTATTAGAAATTGGAGTGTGAATATTCACAAAATTTTTTAACACTATTAGAAATTGGACCACAGTGAGACGATTTAAGAGTTAGGGGTGCAATGTGTCTAAAATTTAGAATTCGGAGTGCAAAGTGGGAATTGATCATAACTTAGACGATGCAAAGTGAAATTAGTCACGATTGCTATCATTGGTGCAATATACTGCACTAAAGAAATGCATGGTATGTACTTACTTAATATCTATTAACTTTAATAACTGTGTTACAAATTGTATTGAAATGTGATAAATCTAAGAGTTTAGGGTGCCATATGTTAAAAAAGTAAGTATAGGGTGTAACGTGAAAATCAGGTATAAGTTAAGGGTGCGAAGTGGAGTAAGTCCCTAAGGGTAAAGTTAGAAAAAAATTTATTTAATACTTTTTTAGATCCTAAAATGACAGATAATTTTACACAAAATAAATTTTTTGAGACGACAAATAAAATGAAATGAAGAGAGTATTTTCAACTTTCTATAAACAAAGGGGTAGATATTGGTGTGAAATCTCTGATAATGCCGGTTAGTTGTAACGTCCAAATTAATATCTTTAATTTGTTATAAAAGAGGAATTAAGCAATGTACAAGTTGATCACTTTATAAAACTCCAAACGGAAAAGTTGATTATCTCATAAGCTCTAGTCCTACATGGAACCTGCCTTCGTTTAACTTGCTCTTTAGTTTTCTACAACCAACTTGATGAAGTGTTCTTAAAACTTTGAAAATCAACTTGATCACTCAACTCAATCATAAATAGTAAACAAAAAGATTTCGTCGCCCATTTCTCAGAGTTCCTAGCCTTATTGAGCACAAAAGAAAGCAAAATGCAGTCTTCGATCTCCGTCATCCTACCAGTATTCACATTCCTACTATCTGCTTCCTGGGCTGCTTCAGATTCAATTTACGCTAAATTTTATGATTGTGTAAATCTGAATACTGATATTTCTATACCTTTCTCTAATGCCTTTTTCATCCCAAATAATGCTTCATTTAGCTCTATCCTGTGTCTTGAATCCACTGCACAAAACCTCAGGTGTTTGGCGCTATCCAGGCCTAAACCTGACCTCATTTTCACCCCATTGACTGAATCCCACGTTCAGGCAGCGGTTATATGTGCAAAAGAACTCGACATTCTGCTCAGAGTCCGCAGTGGAGGCCACGATTATGAAGGAATTTCATATACTTCGGAAACAGAATCGCATTTCATGGTTGTCGATTTATCCAAACTTCGATCCATTAACGTTAGTATAGAAGAAAACAGCGCATGGGTTCAGGCAGGCGCGACAATTGGTGAAGTTTACTACAGAATTTCACAGAAAAGCAAGACTCATGGCTTTCCAGCAGGCCTTTGCACCAGCTTGGGAATTGGAGGGCACATAACAGGAGGAGCATATGGTCCCATGATGCGAAAGTTCGGGCTTGCTGCTGATAATGTAGCTGATGCTCGAATAGTTGATGCTACGGGGAGAATTCTTGATCGAGCATCAATGGGAGAGGATCTTTTCTGTTGTGGGCTATTCGTGGAGGTGGTGGTGGGAGCTTTGGTATCCTCCTTGCTTGGAAACTAAGGTTAGTTCCGGTACCTGCAATCGTTACGGTTTTTACTGTTCCAAAAACATTGGAACAAGGGGCTACTAAACTCCTGTATAGATGGCAACAAGTTGCTGATATACTTGATGAAGATCTCTTCATCAGAGTTTTCATACAACCTGTAAATTTGACTGATCGGAAAGGAAATCGTACTATACAAACAACCTATCAGGCCTTATTTCTTGGAAGAGCTGACAGGCTTTTAAAAGTAATGAAGAAAGGATTTCCTGAATTGGGATTAACCCTAAAAGACTCTGTAGAAATGAGCTGGATTCAATCAGTGCTCTACATTGCCGGCTACCCCGGAAATATAAAGCCGGATTTTTTGCTTCAGGGGAAATCATTATTCAACAAGACTTATTTCAAAGCTAAATCAGACTATGTAATAGAACCAATCCCAGAATATGCACTGGAAGGCATATTTCTGGAAAAGGTTTCTACAAGAGGATTCACCCGTCGCCATTTGGAATGCTTATGGTGGAATGATGAGTAAAATTCCGGAATCTGAAACTCCTTTTCCTCACAGAAAAGGCAGAAAGTTTATGATCCAGTGGCTAACAGCTTGGCAAAGCGGAGATACCAAAACTTCAGCTAAACACATTGATTGGATTAGGAGATTATACAATTTCGTGGCTCCTTATGTTTCCAAGTTTCCTAGAGAAGCTTATGTGAATTATAGGGATCTTGATCTGGGAATCGATAAGATTAACGGAAACACAAGTTTTCTGAAAGGAGGTGTTTGGGGTACGAAATACTTCAAGAACAACTTAAAGAGACTCGTACTCGTGAAGACAAAAGTTGATCCTGATAACTTCTTTAGGCATGAACAGAGCATCCCAACACTTCATGGCTTGTCTGATGGAAATGAGAAGAAAATGATGAAATAATTAAAGCACTGGAATCTCTTATTGCTTGAGTAAGGATTTTGACCAATAATGAAGATAGAGATTGGTTTTTAACAGTTTTTATCGAGATTTGATGCTTTTTCTTAATGGTAAAATCATCAATTTCTAATTGTCGTATTTTATTTTATTTTATTTTTTTTAATATAAGTTTTGGTTTCATAGCCAAGACCATGGTTCAAAGACTTGGCCTAATTCAAGTCGACTCAGCCTATCCAGAACGGTCCTTCTAGATCCGATATTGATACACCCTATATAAATCCTAGAATATGATTGAAATTGTAATATAAGCCTTATTCTTCTATACTATATTATATATGCGAGTTGTTTCTTCCAATTTTTGTTTTTTCCCTTTGTTGTAATATCTAAAATACTCGTACTTAATGATCCCGACAAGAAAACATAACCAATTTTATTTCTAATTTTTTTGTGATGTTTAATTACCCGTTATTAATAAAGTGCAAATCCCAGTATGAAATAAACTAAAATTAAACTTAATTAACTATTTTTTGAAGAATACCACCTATATTTTTTCAAACCTAATAGACCCTTAATTAAATAATTTCGTGTCTAAAAGGTCCTTAATAAAGGTTTTTTTTTTGTATGTCATCCTTAATAAAGTATAATTGATTATCTAAACATACTCTCTATTTAATATGATAAACTAAAAAGTAAAGAAAGGTAGCAAGATTGACCCCAATTGCAAGAATAGGTTAACTTTCTTTCATTTTGGTTATGGAAAGTGAAAATCATTTCATTTAGTACAAGATTGCTTCACACCTGACGGTGCTTACACCTCTTGCCTATCGAAGTTCTGTTCAAAAAGCTCGTCCAAAAACTTGTATAGAGAACGATTTTCCTAGGCGTCATAGTTCTTCCATAGAAACTTAGCTGCCTGGGCTGCTATTGGCATAACAGCCGATACACCATGGTTAGGACAACCCAGTCATCTTGTACTAGGGTTGGCTCCTCACAGTTCTCCCTTTAACACCAATGATAGATTGGAACTGAACTGTCTCACAATGTTCTAAACCCAGCTTAGGATGTACTCTTGAATTGGAGAACAATCGAACCCTTGGGACCACCTTCAATCCCAGGATGTGATGAGTCGACATCGAGGTGCCAAACTACTCTGTCAATAAGAGCTCTTGGGAGTCATCAGCCTGTTATCCCCGGAGTACCTTTAATCCGTTGAGTGAGACCCCTTGCACACGGGACTCCCGGATCACTATGGCCGACTTTCATCTCTATTCGACCAATCGGTCTCATAGTCAGGAAGGCTTATACCATTCGGCTCACGAGCAGAATATTACTTTGAGCTTAACTTTGCATGCCTCTATTACTCTTTAGGAGGCATCCGCATTGTCTCGCCTCCCCCTAAATGATCGATCCGGTGGTTAGGCATCCTTAGGCGAAAGAGTGGTCTTTCAAGATTGGTCGTTGTGTTTCACCACCTCCCACCTATTCTAGACATTCGATCAAAGTTGTCACTACCAAGCTATAATTAAGATACACGGCGTCTTACTGTCCAGTCGTTGGTACTCCACATCTTCAGATCAGCGGAGAATTCAATTTCACTGGGTCCATGTCAGAGATAGCGGGGTAGTCATTACGTCATTTGTGGAGGTCACTACTTATGCAACAAGGAATTTTGCTTCTTGAGGACAGTTAGAGTTACTATCGTTGTTTCTCAAGGCTTCTATTCAAAGCATGTAACACTTCTCCTTCCGACCTTCCAGCACCGGGCATGTGTTAGACTCTGTACATCGTGTAACATTTAGCAGAGTCCTATGTTTTTAATAAACAGTCCCTAACCCCCTAGTATACTTTACTTGTTCGCTTTACTTGTTCGCCTGTGTCGATTTCGGGTATGGTTGGTTCACTAGGAGGATCGTCCTTCCAATTCCAAATTTTTTTCTTGGAAGTTTCGACCTTGTTAACTATGACAACAGTCGCGAGTATAAATAGACTTGTGACTGTGACAGGGTTATATGTTCTGCTCTTCCATGACCCCCTACTCTAATCAAAAGACTAAAGGCCCTTACTGAAGATAGGTTGCCAAACTAAGACAGACTGTAAGAGTTTCGCCAGTCGCGTAGGGCGACTGGACCAGGCCAAGTTAGAAAGGCTTTTATGACTCAAGGTTCATGTTAAGGAAAGAAGAGTGAGAGAAAGAGGGCCAAGCCTCAGCCTAATCATCCAATTCACTCAAATAGATAGGAATGGTTCTGTAGTCAAAGCAACTTCGTCACTTTCGTGTACCCATCAGATGGCAGCCCTTTCGAGGGAACCTTAGGGACCAGTTTACTGTGCGTAGATTGACTGAAGACAGAAAATCTTCCACTAGCAGGAGATTGTGTTTTTCATACGATTCCGCTCATGTTAGCATTCTCACTTTTGATATCTCCAGGTCTTTTTATCAAAAACCTTACCTGATTGATAGAACGTTTCGCTATTGACACTTGAAAAAACAGCTTTCAAGGTCTCGTCACTTTGGTGAATCACTTGAGACTTGATACATTATTGGTGCCATGGACCTAGACCAATGAGCTATTCCACTTTCTTCAAAGGATGGCTACTTCCAGTGGCCCACCTCCTAGTTGTCATCGCTTGATCACTTCCTTTTCTACTAAGTGATTTCTTAGGGTCCTTAGTGTATAATCTAGGTTGTTTCCCTCTCGACTTTGGATCTTAGCACCAAAAATTCTATTTGTACAAATGATCTAGGCCTGTATTCGTAGTTTTCTTGGGATTGGTAAGGCAAAATGGGGCCACCCTAGCCCATTGAGTGCTCTATTTGGGGCTTTCGACATAATATGCTCTACTGAAATAGATCTCGCAGAAAACCAGCTGTAACCGATCTTGGTTGGCCTTTCATCCCTAGGGACAAGTCTTCACCATATTTTGTCACATATATGGGTTTGGTCCTCCAAGGCCTATTAGAGCTCTTTTCAACTTGCTCATGGCTAGATCAATCGATTTCAAGTAAAATAGGAAGAACTAGAAGATTCCATCTCTGGAAAGTGCCTACGCCTAATGGCTTAAGCCATTCTTCCTATTTTCTCGTTGACCCATTGTGCAAAAGGTATGCCGTTAGAGTGAGTGCACTTTATTAACAGAAAATAAAGGCTCTAAGCTCTGCTCCTTCGACTGATTATTCACATTGAATATCAGGTTTTTTATTCCACTCCTTAAATAGAGTTCTTTTCACCTTTCCCTCACAGTACTTGTACACTATCAATCATTGAGAAATACTTAGGCTTAAAGGATTTTCCTTTTCTCTCATAAAAATGATCAAAATTCAAACATGCCACATTTTACTAGAAAGGATCGAATCACGAGAACGATTTTTCAGGGCTATCACTTTCTTTAGTCAGATCTTGCAATCTTTTCACAATTACTGTTCACTTTTCTTTCTTTACTAGGAAGTATAGAATGGCTTGAAAGTTTATCTTATTATTAGAGAAAGGTTTGGAGTTTTTGCTCTAACCTACTAAGGGGTTGTTAGACTATACCTTGCTACTGAAAAACGTAATAGGCTAGTAGGGCTCATTTTGCTCTTCAAGCACCCCCTTATTTAACCTTTCTTTTTAACATAAAAAAAAAAAGCACTTTCTCTTTTAATAATAATAAGGTAAGCTTTGAAATCGTAGCTTGGGGTTTTCCATCATCCAATCCACAACATATCAAATAAAACCTGACAAAAAATAAGTGAACATGAATCTAAGAATGAAGTAGCTTGCTTAAATGGAGAGGAACGAAGCTTCATGTTTGTTTTTCTTCAAACCCCTAATCCGTTCTCACTCACTGCTACTAATGGGGTCTCGGTTGATTTCCTTTCCTTTTGCTACTCAGATGGTTCAGTTCATTATGTTTGAAAAGTCCAAAGATTGCAAACTAGTCACTAAGCTTGGATACGGTATCTCCCCATGGCCTTTTGCCTCTGAAAGCTCCTTTCTTCTCAATGCCCAGGAATCCATCCGATGCATTCCTTTTGATCTTGTACCTATAGAGCGATAAATTGAACACAAAGAAAACAAGTAGATCCTTAATGGCCTCTATTCCTGACACGAACGGCCACTTTCTTAGAAGTTCTTCATTGGCCTTACTTCAATTAGCTTTACTTCACACATTATATAAAGAAATAGAACAAGTGTGTGATACAAAGCACCATCTTATTATTTTATTATATACCATAATATATCATATTTTTTAATAGAATCACTTGAATGAAGTAGATATGAAGAACTAGTCTTGGCAAGAGGGATTAACCTTATTGTCCTAAGGCAAAGAAGAAGTACATGTGCCTGAATCAATAAGAAAGAACCCTTGGCTTATGGGAACTCCTTTCTTCATTTACTCTTGACCTGACGAAGCTATAAAACCATCCATAGGGTAGGCACCAACTGATAAATAAAGAGAGATTATCTATAAATAAAAGGTGCTCTTGTCGGCATGGACTAGTAGTCTTTCTGTCCTTCTTAGCGAGATTGGAAAGGATTTTCTATCTTTATTTCACGAATTCTGTCTTGTATAGATAGACGAAGAAAAGTCCTAGTTGTACTTTTGTTGTTGTCATAATTAAAAGCTCATACAGGTAAATTTATAATCAGAACTAGGAGTGAGGAGAGTGATTTTCTCAATTAGCGATTGACAATCTGAACTGCTTGGTTGTGATCAGGGGCTTAGCCCTGACTACACTACACCAGAATCCAAGAAGGGCAAGTTGTGCCTTCTAGAAACCTTAAAATCTCAAGACTTCTTGTCTCTGTCTTGAACCCTACCAAAGAAGACTATGTCTTTTCCAAGATTGGCTTCGAACCCTATGATCTCATCAAATGGATTGATAAAATCTCCCAAGCTAATCATATCATCTCTATCAATAATTGATTCACATTCATTTCCATGGTTATATTGGCTACACATCTTATCTTTCTCTATCGACCATATTAAGTAGAGACTAAACATCCATTATTCCATAGTCGTATATTATTAAACCACCTTAGTTGTCCAGTTCACTTTTAAGACTATATAAAACTCTTTATTTAACACTCCAGTCAAAGAGACCGATTTTCTCCATGCATATGTGTAACTGGTGGCTGTCGATCGGGAGGGAGCTTTTAGACGCTCAATTTGTTCCAAAGAGAACCTCAAAATTAGGCTTCAGATTAGACAAAAAGATGTATATTTGGAGAGGTGTCATAGAGTAATCCTTAGCACAAGACTGGAATTTATCCCCAGATAGACAAGTTTACTAGTAACCAACCTCCGAGTCAAGTTAAGAGCACGACGAAAAGCTATGGTAGTGTGAAGACACTAATGCCATAACAAGGGGAAAGAAAAGGGTGGACGTTGAATTCATCTTCACCAATTCCTGTTTCGGTGAGAGTCTGGTATCCTTTTCTACCAGCTATACTTTATTAGATTAGCCCTTTCTTTACCCAGAGCCCTTCTCTTAGTTCACTTTCCTGATAAGAAGATACTGGAAGGGATTGGATTCAATCTACCCGCAGGCCTTGGAAGAGCATATATTGAGGTGGGATTGAATGCCATGCCCCTAAAGAACTGGGTTGCATTTGGAGACTAGGTAGGCCTTGTTATTGTTAGCGATGCATCATCAGGAATAGATTCGAATCAATGGATTCCCCTTTTCCTCTTGGATCCACTGGGTGAGTAGAAGCCATTAAGAAGGGCTTCACATCTCTTTTAAGGCTTTGAGGTTTAAAACTTGGTTGCACTCCTCCGATTGATAGATTCTTGGAAAAAAGAATGCCCTGAGACTAAGGTAGATTTGTCAATGGCAGTGTTGCTAGTAATGATTATAATAGCTGTGGCTTTTGCTCAAATTAACTTGATTAGAAAGATAAGGCACCTTGACTTAGCCATCCTCAGTTCCCAAATGGAAAAAAGAAGGAGCTCAGGTTTCTAAAGTCCTAGATATAGATGTCTGGGAAGTGCTTTCTTGGATTGTAAAGCACATTCTGGGAGTGAAAGGTCGTAGGGCTCATATACATTCTATATTTTTTATCTTTCCTTTAACTAGCAACCAAGAGAAGGCCAAGTTATGAAAAGCAGATAGAAGAAGAAGTACGTAAGTGGTCATTCTTGAAATAGTCCGGAGTTTATAGATCCTCAACCAAAGAGGAATGTAGTAACACGTATAACAAGTAGAGGGATGAAATGAGTTTACCAATGGGAAAATTTTTCTTTCCAGTTAAGAACTACATAAAATGAGGGATAACGAGAGAAAGAGAGAAAAAAGGCTACTTTTGTACTCGTTAAGGAGCGGAGTGGCTTTCACTTAAGAGAGTGTCGCCATAGCAAAGGGATGGACCATTGCTTGATCCACTGGTAAGTTCACTTATCCATTGGAAAATTGTGGCACACACTATACTCAAAGTCTTGGACTACCATTTCTTGCCCAATGAATCTTTCACAAGGAAGGACTAGGAGCTCCCTTAATCTTCACTTCAGACTACTATTATCTAGAGCTTCCCGATCCAAGGTTGCTCTACTCCCACTTATCGATTTAGCATGGATTAACAAGGACATGGATTTTTTTATCCCAATCTATTGCTCTATTGATCTCTACATGGTTACTAAATTGTGCATGTTTTTTCATTCCTAGATCTTGAGTGCTTTTAGCCCTTCATTATCCATGCATCTTAATTGAGACGCAACTTAGCATTGACTTAAGAGTCACTTCTTTTTCGACTATGGATGGTGTGATACTGCTGGATAGTTCTATATGGGCTCTTCTCCTACCCTTAAACCATCTATCTCTATTTTGAGATAGAACTGCTTTTGTTCCGCCTAGTGAGATTGAGACGGAAATGAAGGCTTTTCTTTTTTCCCTTGTGTAGAGTCCTTTGTTCTGGTATGCTGATTTATACCTATCTTGTGTGACCTTGCGAGTACCTGTTTAGCTTTTCCGCTCAAAACCATAGCTATATTACTTGGAAATCCATTTCAAAATGTAAGGATAAGAAAAGCAATGACCTATACCTCTTGTTTTTGCCCATTTCAATTCTTCGCTCCTTGAGCTTCTACTCTTCCGGAGTCATCCCATCTCATAAGAATAAGTCAACTTTCCTACAAGAACATCTTGATCTCGCACTAACAGCATGACTGACCTTGTTATACATACCGATTCTTCTATATAGAATCTAGAACCGAGTCAACCAACATAAATCTGGACTAGAAATCATAAAAGAATAGTTTTCTTTCTACTACTCTCCTAGCAGCACCAAATGAGGATAGATATTATCTATCATATATATATATATATTTATATATATATATATTTATATATATATATATATATATATATATATATTTATATATATATATATTTATATATATATATATATATATATTTATATATATATATGTATGTATGTATATAAGAACTCCATCAATAATAGAGAAAAAAAATTGGGGTGCTTTCACCTTACATGCACAGCCCCATCGCAAAAAGCTTTTGTCCAATTCTAAGATTAGGCATTGGTTAGGGAACAAATAGCCCAAATCAAACAAGAAGCTCACAGGAGCATTGATTGGTTCAGGAGCTTCTTTGCCTGATCCTTAACCTCACGTTGCAAGGAATTGATAGAAAAATAATCATCTAGCTATAGTTTGAGGTTGATATACTGTATATAAGTCCATAAGTAACCCAAAAAGACAAATTCTGGCAGCTTTGATACTATTCCTGTAAAAAAATTCTTTTGTGAGCTCTGTCATGTTTTCCTCATTTGTTGAGACTAATGTTCTCTTATCTCGATGAACAAACATGCACTAGAGCGTTTCTAAGCTTTTGACAAGAATCCCTTCAAATCCCCCTTTGTACTCTACTTCAATATTTTTTTCTTTCTTCACCCTCGGTAAAACTGAACCAAAGCTCTCTTGTAATAAAAGATTGTACGATGAACATTAACCCAATATGAAAGTAGTAGCCTAAAAGCATCTTTCCCTACTAAACTCTTCTCAGAGATTGCTTGACTTAAACTAAACAATCAAGAAAGTCTCTTCCCATGGAGCATTGAATGAGAACATGATTGCTTTCAAAGAGTCTTCTATCTCCATCAACGTAAGGTAGGTGAAGGCTTTTCTTCTCCTATCCTAGGCTACCAGGATATGAGTTGTGCGAAAGAGGCTTGTAGTGAAATCGGGTCTTATGGTCGATTGATGAATCAAAGAGCTAAGATTCGCTAAGACTAATGAACAAGCACTGAGCTAAGGAATAGCTAAGCTATGGACATTTTGTCAGTGGCTGCTTACATCTCTGAAGTAGCTAATGCTTTCTCGCAATTGTCTTCTAGTAGAGGAAAAAAAGGCTCATCCTCTAGATCTAGAAGTGGTAGAGCTCTCATAAAGAAAGACCTTGTTCTACTCTCCTATTAAAGTACTATAAAAATTCAATAAAAAGTAGAGCTTGTTCGTCTTCTCCTGACATTAGTGCAGACAAGGCCTTTTTCTGCTACTTTTGCAGCAGAAACACACTTTGACTTGAATTTAAAAAAAGGAAAGTAAATCGTCAATCAAGACTGGTGTCACCCGTGTTGACTTATTTTTTAATACTATTCTCAGGGTTTGCTAGCTAACTCCTGATTATTAGACTATCACCTTCCACTGCCTTCACCAAATCGTAGTTAAAGCTCTCGCCTTACCAACAAGCCAACACCTGATCCATCAAACAAAGGATCTTCAAAGAGATTTGACAGAGTTTGAATTGGTACTCGCCTTTGCATTCACATTGGTTCAAAATATTAAAGACAAGACACTTGCTCCACATTGATCGGCTAATAATGCAAGGGCATTCTAGTAGTCCTCAATAAAAGAAAAGACTTGAGATCAATAGCTCACTACAGAAAGGAAGCTAGTTCACCACTACCATGTTGATAAACAACTATTATTTCTACCTAGATACGAGATTTGATCCTAGTAGATTTGTATTTACCATATAATTATAATGCCATCAAATAAAATAAAATAACTAATCTCAAAAAATAAGAATTTGAATTATTATAGAAGTAAGGTATTTGATCACTTCCAAATGGCATATTTCTTCATTTTTTAAAAGGGTCAATGAGACTTCTTTGAATTTATTCTTTTTCTTAGGAGAATTCTTCTTCCAAGTGATGCCTCTTTAACACACCTAGTTAAAATTCAATTAAACACCTAAATCCTAACTACTACTAACTAGATGGCATCCTGCAAGTATACGGTTGTCAAGTAGTAGCAAAGGGAAGTAGGGATCGTTCCCACAAGGATTGTCGATTGCAATTACCAAGGTTAAAGGATACTTGTATAGTTAAGCTAAATCAATTGGTAGATGATAGAACTATTCTAATGAAAACTATAATTTTAATTCTAACCTAATTTAATCAAATTAAGACTAAAATTTTAAAACAAGTGAATCACTCAACTAAAAAGACTACAAAAGAGAAACTTTGAAATTAAAAGCATTCATTTCTAAATTATAAATTAGAAAGAGTTAAACTAGAAATTTAAATATTTTTGGATTTTTCGATTGGAATAAAAAAAGCCCACTAAGAATTAACTAGAAATTAAAGCTAGAAATTGAAAATTCTTAAATAGAAAGCAAGAAATTGATAAGAATCCTAATTTTCCTAAATACTAATTTGAAAGTAAAGAAATTTTTACTAAATTGCACAAGAAAGCAATTAAAAATAAAATTATATCTACGTGAAACTTACAAAAAACCCACTACGATTGTCTAATAAAAATTTAAACTTGACAAGAAATTTAAAGAAGATGTAAGATGAAAGTAAAGAGAAATTTCTATTTGAAAAAGTAACTTGTAGTTCAAACTATCATAATCTATCTAGAACTAACTAAAACTATTTTACTCTAAAACTATCTACTCTCTAAAATCTAAAAAATCTCTACTTACTAATTCTACTTAGCTTAAATAGTGCAGACATTACACAAGGCAAAATTAGGGATTTTCTGGTTGGAAGTTTACAAAATTGCCCCTACAACTTAACATTCAGCGAGTTGAGATCGCGGTCTGGAACATTTGAAACCGTGATCTCAATTCTAAAATAGTAAAACTAATTCCCAAGTCGAGATCGCGGTCTGGAATAGTCGAGACCGCGATCTCGACTCTCCTTCCAACAATCTTCATTTCATCCATTTTGCAATTTGGTCCCATGAGCTCTGATCCTTCCAACTTCTAACCTTTGATTTTTAACCTGCATAATATTAACACCATTAAGCACTTAATTAAACTAAAAATTTAACACAAAATTATCATAATTAATTCAAAAACGAAAATACAAATACATATGAAAGAAATTAACTAAAATCTTCAATTACTTGTCTAATTTCGGAATTTAAACTACCAAAATGCTATAATTTAGAGGAAAGTAACTCTAGTTTACTAGAGTTATCACACCCCCAAACATAGCATTTTTCTAGTCCCGAGCAAAACAAAGAATAACAATAAATGAAACCTACTAACATTTAAACATTTAAACACCTCCAAAGTTGACGTGACACTTGATGAATCATGGATGTACTTAGAACAATTAAGCGATCTCTCAAGAAATGTTCAACACTATGTGACATGCGAAGAATATGAGTAAATCAATCCAAAATTGAAATTTTGTTTTACAAAGAAGCACACATTCATTCACTACACAAGATTTCACATCACTAAGCATTACCATTCTCGAAAAGACGTTACCAAAAGTTTTAGTTCTTTTCATTTGAAACATCATTACTTCTCAAAGCACAAATATTATAAAGTTAATCAAGTTTCTCGACTAAGATCATGAAAATAGAAGTTCAATTAGGAATCAACTTAAATGCAATTGTCACACATTTCGGGAATAAACCTCTAACAAGGAATAAGTAATATGAGATTAATGATAAGTATTACAAACATTTACTCCTTAACTTATTGGTATACGAAAAATGCAATAGCTAATGGCTTAATTCAGAGAAACAATATGGGTACATGTCGGAGTCCCGTACTCGCCTTATTACTACTCTAACGGCTTATTTCGGAGAAACAACATGGGTACATGTCGGAATCCCGTACTTGCCTTATTCCTAAATTTATTTTTCGGCCCTAAACCAAGGTAAAGGAGTGAAATGTACCAAAAATTAATCTCAAACATCAATTATTCACAAGTTAGAAGAACATTCCCTATGCAACCACACGACATGTCCGAAAATTCCTTCTACTTCATTTAACTCATTTCTTTCCAAAAGATAGTTCATCAACCACATCATATAAGTGATTTGATAAGAAATAACATTTCAAATAAATTTTCCTGAAATTTCAGCACTTCTTTTTGAAAAATAGCAATGCCAAGTTTATGAATTCTTTATATTGGAAATGAACTACTCACTCACACAAAAATTCTTGAAATGAATCAATCATATACTTCAATCACAAAGCATTGAACACTAAAATTTATAATCATTGAGGACCTAATTGATCAACTTTCCATCCATTAATTATCAAGTGGCAACAAAATGTATAAAATGACCATTTCCAACACAAAAAGATAAACACCCCCAAACTTGTCTCTTTTATTCAAATTGATGAATAAATCATCCTTCCACTCATCCAAAATTAAACATCAAGACAAAACCAAAAAATAACGAAAACTACTTAAACTATGTCCTACTTTTAAGCCTAGAATTAAAATTGAGTAAAAATGTCAAGAGCAAGCAAGCAGATGCCATGCATCTCACCAAGTAAGCTTCAAACAAAATCAATATTCCATTCAACTCATCAACTAATGCAAAGATGGCATCAGCTTAGGGCCCTTAGCCATATTACTCTTATTAGGCAATAACAAACTTCACCAAGTGTCAGTTTAATAATCCAAAAGAAATTTCATCCATAAAGCATCAAACTATATCACTTGGCATCAGCTTAAGCCATTAGCCAAACTACTTAAAAGAAAGAAAAACTGAAATAATTCAATTCAAAAAACTGAAAATAAAACAAACATAATCTAAAGTAATCAAAAGGTATGGTGTCCAATGAAAACAGCGAAAATCATCATCATCCATCAAATTAATTCAATGATCAAGGTTGGCCTTCTTTCTTGCTCAAACAAATGGTGGCTTCTTCTCTTCATTCCATCTCGTCTTGACCTTCTTCAGCGTCACTAGGTTGGGCCTCCTCATGATCATCATCCATGTCCCCTCCAGTCGCACCCGCGTGGCTAGATCCTGCTCATGATGTGTGGTAGCCGCCGGTGGTGTGTAGTATTGTCCATGAGGTAGACCAAAGTGCCATGCCGGGGGTGACGGTGCTGGACCCAAGTGCCTAATGAAGTAACCTTTAAAGCTTCTCCAATAACGGTCAAGTTGTTTTGCATCACCATTTGACTGTACGACCAGTATCCCTATAGATCGTTCATTTTTTCTTCACTTACCAGAGCATTGAATACTGCACCTGGGGATATCGGAATCATTGAAGTTCTTTGAGGTGGTGGAGGCTGAGGTTGTGGCTGTGGCTAGGCAGGGTGCTCTTCTTGGTGGTGCTTCTCATATTCTCTCACCATCCTATGGACATATTCCCGATTGATCCTTCCTCTATGATGTGTCAATGATTCTAAAGGACTAATTGGGCAACCCGCTATGGTGCAAAGATGGTGAATTAGACTAGGGGCATAAAATATGGGTCGTCCCGACCTACCACTCTCTAAAAACCCTGTCTAATTAGGTGACCAATATTCACACCGGGATCCCAGTCATGATGGCATAGACTAAGAGTACCTTGTTCCTCTAGATAAAGCTCACTACATTGGACCCTCAAATCCGGCTACTAATGAAATAAAACCATAACTTAGCCACTACTGAGAGTCCTTGACGATGAAATTTTAATTCTATGGCAAATGAAGTACTCTTAATCCACTCTACCCACCTGTCACAAATGGCATCTTTGATTGCATCCATATCCTTATTTTTATTGTTCAAAAATTTCAAATATTGACTAGAAGGTACGGGGGGGTATGTTGAAATATGCATTAATCACATCAGCACTAAAATCTACCAAAATCCCCTGTATACGCACCTTGCCATCTTCTAACTCACATAAATTACAATGAAACTCCTTGACTAACTGGGTAGCCCAGGGGTCAACCTGAGCGTTGAAACCCTCCCAATGCCTTGACCTAATTTGTTCTTCTATCGCTCTCCTAGAATCTTCATACACTCCCCAATGCATGGTAAGGTCAAAGTTCATGTACTCTCTAATTACCTCATGCTTCTCGTTACCCTTGAATAATTGTTGAGCCCTATCACTCGAGAATTGAGGTTCAATTTGATCACCATCCTCAAATGGTTGTTCCGAACCCCCTTCTCCGCTTGTACCTTCTCCGGATTTCCTTTTTCTATAACTAGTCCCTCTCCCTCTCATTCTCACCCTTCTCTCAGCACTGCCATATACCCCTCTCGTCATATTCTAAAAGGAATTCAATCACCAATTTAAAAAATCCAACTTTCAAGCAAAATTCAACACCACAAAATCACAATCCAAATTCCCAAAGATTGCTCGAAAATTTTAATTCCACTCAATCACAAATCAAACCAAGAATTTCAACAATTGGACAATTCAAAATTCTTCTAGCACAATTTAGCACCAATTACTTGTCCACAATTCAATAATTCAATACCACAAATTTTTCACAATTTAATCCACAAAATTCCACAATTGTCTTAAAAAATTGCTAATTACAACTAATAATTCAAGAAGCATGGAAAGATATTAATCGTTCTTTTTGGAATTGAAATTTTTCCAAGAATTGCCTTTGTGTCAATCCCCCTTGAAGTCAAATTTCTTCCACAAATCCTAAAAAAGATGGTTGCTTTGATGTTCCTATAGACAAACAAAGTGAAATTAGTGGTGGGTGTGGAGTTTTGGTGATTTTTGGTGAAGATAATAGAAGAATTGGAGGATTTGGGGTTAGGGCTTTCGGAAAAAGGAAGAGGATTAGGGAGAGTTTATGAGAAGAAAAGAAGAATCGATGCTTTTTAAAACTTTCTGGCAGTCGAGACCGCAGTCTCAGTTTTGAGATCCCAGTCTCAAATAGTTTGAGACAGCGGTCTAAGCTTTGAGACCGCGATCTCAACTACGTGCAAAATAAGCCTTTGCAGAAGTTTAGAGTTGAGACCGCGGTCTAAAAGTTGAGATCGCGGTCTCGACCAAATGACGCTTCTGCCCTCTAGAAGTTTGACGTTGAGACCGCAATCTCAAATCTTTGAGATTCCGGTCGAACTCAAGCTCCATTTCTGCAAAGTGAATTTTTATACTTAGCCGAAATTGCTTTACTCTTGACCAGTTTTCTCCATTTACAAGGGTAACCTAAGAAACAAAAATTCACAAGTTAGGATGACAATTTTCACTCATTCTTTAGCACCATTTATTCAACTCAAATACTCAAAATAATTTTGTTTTTTAACAAATATTCTAACCTAATTCAAACCAATTTACTCAAAATCAAGACAATTAAAAATCACACCAAAAGAAAGCAATAAAAACTAAATTAAAGACTTGGGTTGCCTCCTAAGAAGCGCTCTTTTATAGTCACTAGCTTGACTATGGCATGACCCTCATTCTAAGTAATTGAGGATGATTGATCCTCCTTTCCCTTTTGGTTTCCATGGAAAAAGTTTGATCCCTTTTTTCTTCATGATTAAAGCTTGATTTTCGGGTTTTGCATGCACAAGTCCTTTCTTTCTAACCTTAGCCATCACTAGTGCCCCAATTAACATCTCCAATTTGTTTCTCAAACCATTTTCTTTTCTTTTTATGCCTTCTCAATTTCTTGACATCACCATTGTGCTTATTCTTTGCAAAACTCTCTTCATCCTTCATCAACAGACATCCTTTATCGGGTGATTTTTCTTTCAATTCATTTCTCGGATTTTCCTTTATTTCGAACACTTGCTTGAGCGAATTGCCTTGGCTCAATTCATTTTGCTCTTCATTTGACCTAGCAAGGATAGAATTAAGAGATTGGTTAGCATATTTCTCTGCAACAATGGGAATATTATCATTGTATTCAAACACATCAAATTCAATTGATTCATTTTCAACTCGTAAGATCAACTTCCCTTTGTGCACATCAATTAATGCATGAGCGGTCAACAAGAAAGGCCTCCCTAGAATCAATGGAATCTCACTTTCTTCACTCGTATCTAGTACAATGAAATCAACAGGAAATACCAACTTTTCAACTTGTACAAGCACATCTTCCAACAAGCCATATATGTTGGCTTTTGAGAGACATTGTTGATCCCTAACTTTTCATAGATGGCCTTTGGCATGATATTTATACTTGCCCCCAAATCACAAAGTGATCGATGTCATGTTTTTCCTCCAACATTCACTAGTATCATAAAACTACCGGGATCCTTGAGTTTAAGAGGCAATCGCATTTGAACAATGGCACTACATTAGGCATCAATGCATACTTTCTCATCATCATCCCACTTTCACTTCCTTGCCAAAAGATCCTTCATGAAACGAGCATAGTTGGGCATCTTGGTGAGGACATCAATCAAAGGAATGTTGACATTAATCTTTTTCAATATATCCAAGAAATGGGTGAATTGCTTCTCTTTTTCCTCCTTTCTTGGATCAATGAGTCTTTGAGGGTATGGCACTTTTATTTATGGATCTATCTTCAAAGGTTCCTCCACATGCTTCTTCTTGGATACCTTGATCTCATTCTTTTGCTCCTTCTTGGCTTCATCATCAACTACTTCCTTTTCAATTTCAACTACCTCAGTAGGACTTTTGCTCTTTGCTTCCTTCCTCCCTCTTTTCTTCTCCTTAAATTCAGCCAATTCTTTCCACTCCTTAAGGTTATGGCATTGCATTGCTTCTTGGGGTTTGGAATAGTATCACTCGGAAATGCCCCAATAGGTTTTTCATTATTCAACCTTGCCCATTGTCCCAATTGAATCTCCAAATTCCTTGTCGAAGCCTTCAAATTCTCATAATCTCTTTTATGCTCTTCCGCTTTCCTATCCAATTCCCTTCTCAAATACTCGGCTTCTCTTCTTCACCCAAATTATCTCTAGGAGCATATTGATCATGGTACATGGGTTGGGAAGAATTTTCATAATGGAAAGGAGGTCTTTGTTGTTGGTTTTGAAAAGAAGGATTGGGGGAATTTTGATATGAGTTGGGTTGGACATTTCTTTGATGTGGCGGTTGATAAGGTCTAGATGAGAAATTCGGGGCTTGAGTGTGTTGGGCATTTTGAGGTAGGGGATTTGGTTGGTAAGAGGAAGAGGATTGGATTGGTTGTTGGTGTTACTCCATGAGAAATTTGGGTGATTCCTCCAAGAAGGATTGTAAGTATTCCCCTAAGCTCTGGATTGGTTCCTTGGAAATGATGATTGATTAGCCACATAATTGATTTGCTCATTAGTTCCATATGGCATCTCACAATTCCCATTGGCATGGCCGCCTCCACAAAAATCGCATGTCATGCTTGGTTGAGTTAGAGAAGGAATCATCGCATTCACACTACTAGGTTTCCCTAGATTCTCCAACGCTTTTTCCATGTTATTCATTACATTCATGAACATGCTTTGTTGAGCTAAAAGGGCGTCTTGCATGTTTAGATTCAACGCTCCACTATTTGCATTGGCTTGATTAGCTTGATGTTGAACCACCGGTGGAGTTGTCGGTCCATGATGGTAGTGGTTGTATGCCATCCTATTTAACAACTCTTGAGTTTCTTTCAGAGTCTTATATGAGATAGAACCGTCGGTGGAGGCATCTACGATGAAGGATTTCGTCTCTTGAAGTAAACTATTATAAAAAGCTTGAACTTAAAGCCACAAAGGAATGGTGTCAGGCGGGCATTTTCTTGGCAACTCTTTGAATCTTTCCCAAGCTTCCCCTAGGCTTTCAGCAACATCTTGTTTGAATGATGTAATCTTATTCCTTAATTTAACGGTTCTCGCGGGAGGAAAGTACTTCACCAAGAACTCTTGAGCAAGTTGGTTCCAAGTGGTGAATATTCCTTGGGCATGGGATTGCAACCATGACTTTGCCCTATCACGAAGAGAAAAAGGAAACACCCTCATCCGAACACAATCCGGTCGTACTCCATTAAACTTAAATGTGTCCAAGACTTCTTCAAAATTTATGAGGTGTGCGTAGGGGTCCTCATTTGGTCCACCTCCGAACATGGCATGGACTTGGAGCATTTGGATTAGGGCGGGCTTGATTTCAAAATTGTTGGCTTGCACGAGCATCTGTGCAATGCTTGAGTTCGCCCATCAAAATTAAAGGAGCTCCAGGTAAAGCATACTTCCTCAATGGCCTTCCATTCCCATTGATGCCATTTCCATTCCTATAGCCACCCATTCCATTATTTCCACCTACCTCTTCTTCTTCGTTCTCCATATTCACATTCCCTTGATGAGCATTAGCATGTGCCATTTCTATCCTTTCTTGCTCTTGTTGTATCCTTCTCAACCTTCGAATTTGTCGTAGCTCTTTCTCCCTTTCCTTGTCTAAGAAAATGAATGGCCCTTGAGCACTTCTTACCATGCACTACACAACCAAGGCAAATAGTCAATTGGAATTCCAAGTCAATTCCACAAGACCACCAAATCAAACATAAAAATCAACAAAATTAACAGCTAAATTAAACTAATCTAAAGTGCTTAATCTAGATGACCCATAAAGCACTTGATATTGCCAAAAACCGACGACAATCCCCGACAATGGCTCCAAAAACTTGATGCCTTTTTAACACATCTAGTTATAATTCAATTAAACACCTAAATCCTACTAGAAGCTAACTAGATGACATCCCGCAAGTATACAATTGTCAACTAGTAGCAAAGGGAAGTAGGGATCGTTCCCACAGGGATTGTTGATTGCAATTACCAAGGTTTAAGGATACTTGTATAGTTAAGCTAAATCAATTGGTAGATGATAGAACTATTCTAACGAAAACTATAATTTTAATTCTAACCTAATTTAATCAAATTAAGACTAAAATTTTAAAACAAGTGAATCACTCAACTAAAAAGACTGTCTCTTATAAACTTTGAAAATTAAAAGCATTCATTTCTAGATTATAAATTAGAAAGAGTTAAACTAGAAATTTAAATATTTTTGGAATTAAGAAAGCCCACTAAGAATTAACTAGAATTTAAAGCTAGAAATTGAAAAGTCTTAAATAGAAAGCAAGAAATTGATAAGAATCCTAATTTTCCTAAAAACCCTAATTTGAAAGTAAATAAATTTTTACTAAATTTGACAAAAAAGCAATTAAAAATTATATCTATGCGAAGATCTTACAAAAACCCACTTCGATTATCTAATAAAAATTTAAACTTGACAATAAATTTAAAGAAGATCTAAGATGAAAGTAAAGAGAAATGTCTATTAGAAAAAGTAACTTGTAGTTCAAGCTATCCTAACCTATCTAGAACTAACTAAAACTATTTTACTCTAAAACTATCTACTCTCTAAAATTAAAAAACTTCTACTTACTAATTCTACTTAGCTTAAATAGTGCAGCATTACACGAGGCAAAATTAGGGGTTTTTTGGCTGAAAGTTTACAAAATTTCCCCTACAACTTAAAATTCAACGAGTTGAGATCGCGGTTTGGAATATTTGAGACTGCGATCTCAACTCTAAAATTGTAAAACTAATTCCCGACTCGAGATTGTGGTCTTGAATAGTCGAGACCGCGATCTCGACTCTTCTTCCAGCAATCTTGATTTCATCTATTTTGCAATCTGGTCCCTCGAGCTTTGTTCCTTCCAACTTCTAACCTTTAATTTTTAACCTGCCATAATATTAACATCATTAAGCACTTAATTAAACTAAAAATTTAACACAAAATTATCATAATTAATTCAAAAACGAAAATACAAATACATATGAAAGAAATTAACTAAAATCTTCAATTACTTATCTAATTTTAGAATTTAAACTATCAAAATACTATAATTTAGAGGAAAATAACTCTAGTTTACTAGAGTTATCACCAAGTCAAGTGACTGGGACTCTTACCCTTTCTGCCTCACTGACTAGCTAGCTTTCCTAAAGCCCTAATCTGATGGAAACATTTTTTTTTATGCTGGCTTGAAGTGCTATTAGTTGAAATGCTTGAAAGACTCCTGCTCTTCACTAGCTTGCTTAGTGGATAGAGCAGAACTGGACTAGACCACCACCCAACTACCCAATTTATAAATTACTTGTTTTCAACAAATCTTCCTATTTTTTCATGGTATAGCTCGGTGAAAAGAGAAGTTAATAGCTTGCAAAAGATTCGTATCCATTGCTACTTGGATTGGCTGGAGAAGTGCTTTCCCGTCCCATATCTATTGAGGGCTTGACCTGCCTAGGAGCTTTTTAGAGGAAGGTGCCTCCTATTTTGAATTTCCTTTTGTGGAGTTAAAAAGCTTAGCTTCATAGCTTCTCTGAAAGAAAGGGGATCCATCTCCTATTACTTACTATCAAAAGAAGGAGGGGATAAATTATTAGGCTCACAGCTTAGTCGGCTCCTACTTTTGTTGCCTCATCATATGATTGACAAGTAGGCCTTGTCGAGGTTACACAAGATTCCATTGTTTGATACTATTTTTCATTAGATATACTATTTTAACTAGATAGACCCTATAACAAAATTCCCTCTCTTATAGGAAAAAGGCCAGCTACTTCACACATGTAATGTAAAGATGAGTTTCTGCAACTCAACCAAATGTCGTAGCTTATTCAACTTTGGTTTAGATGAGATATCTTCCCAAATTAGATGATGTATTCTCCTAAGATTATAGCTAGTAGAAACAAAAGTCGTAGCCGTCAACAGCTTAAAGGAGCGAAAGTTAGTCTACAACTAGGCAACCAATAACTAGGGTGGGATAATAAGACTTCTAACCATTATTAGCAAGGAATAACATCTTTCAGAGAGACCTACCTTTATCACCGGTCTTAGGTCAAGAGTTAATCATTATTCTGGAAGCTTTAAAGTACACGGGAACCCTTTATATTTAGCTTTAGGAGAGATTCTTTTAAAATGGGTGTTTCCAAATATCACACCATTTTGAGTAGCCCTTCCTGCAAAAAAAAAAAGCAAGGTGTTATTATAAAGGCTAAGACTAGTGTCAAGAAAAAAATCATAGTCGTTTTCAACCGTGGAGGTAACTTAGCTAATGAGATTTCTCTTTTATTCAGAGCCTATTTTGGGCATTTGCTCATTGAGAGCAGATGAAGACTAAGAAGATTGGAAGATGTGAGATCAATTACTTAAAATACGCTAACCTCTGGCATCAATTATGCTCGTTCTACTTTGAGGGAGAGATCGCTCCTTTAAGGACACTACAGGATTCCACTATTATATATGAATAGGATCCCACCAACATCTTGAAGCTGATTCAACAACAATCATTCATCCTAAAAGAGAAATAAAAGAAATGAACATTGATTATTTTGCATCAACCTTCCTTCATGCCTCTATCGTCTTTTCCAAGATTAAGGCCTACTGAGACAATAGATAATTAGGTAGGTGGCCTAGCCCTAGCTAAGATTCTGTGAAATAGATGAAAGCAGAATCTTAATCAGACTGACCAAGAGCAAAAGCTGCTGGGTCTACCCTATCCATTCTTGTTCCAAGCTAAAAGTTAGAGGAAGACTTGTCTTTCTTAACTCAAGTTCGCCACAGAACCCTTCTTTTGAGCCGAAGCCAAGGCCCAAGTTCAACCTTTACCACGTGAATGCTACAAGCTAGTCTCATCCTTATGCCATATCCTTTATATCTATATGTTGATTGATACTCTCAGCTTCCTTATTGTGAAATAGAGTTTGGGCTACTTACCGGTGCAGTAGGAACAATACCAATGAAATGGCGTGCTACTACGTGGTACAATCTTAATTCATTCAAATGTTCTGCAAGGGAAGTAGGCATAACACTTGAAGATGAAGCAGATGTCAAAAGCTCTTTCAACAAATCATAAAAAAAGAATTAGCAACAGCGGCTAAAGTCTCATCTTTACTTGTGAAAGAATAACCATTTATAAAATTCAAGGCAACCCCCAATCTTGCAAACCTCTAGTATAAACAACCTCTCTTGCTATTTCAAATTTGATCCTATATTTTGTGCCTTTAAGCCTAATAGAAGTTCTCGCACTTGAGAAGAAATGTTTTTTTTGGTGTCTTTCTCTAGTTATCAATTCTTTGACCATTTATATATCGAGCTTTAGTGCCAATGACATAGGGAAGTCTAGCATTCATTCTATCTATCAATATAATGCTATTTTAAAGCAGTGTAGTATGATTACCTGACTATAGTACTTTAGTAACTCAATTACAAATTTACCTTTAGCCAGAAGGAAATCAGAAACTTATTACTAACACAGGTTAGCTCTTAAGACTGCTCTGCTTACTAGGATATCATCTTATAGATGTCAAACAGGATAGAACGAAAAGACTCTCTAGCTCTTTCTGCAGCTAATCGAGGAGAAGTTCTTTAGACATCCCTAGTTGTTACCCTTTTAGGAAGTAAACTCTTGCCACTCCTACCTCAGGCTATCAGGCTTCAATCAAAAAAAACCTAGATTTTAGTTCTAAATAGAGGGAAACTACTGAATGCCATAAGATCCCATTCTATCAGAGATCTAGGCACAAGCTCTCATCCTTACTAAGTCTTAGCTAAAGATCTAGACTAATCATCGGCTTCCCTTTACACCATTGATACTTCATTTTTGCTTTGAAAAGACATTTTTGTTGGTAGCTTGCTTTATTAATACCTTATCTTTTGCTTATTAACACAAGCAACTCAAGAAACAAACTTACCTTAATGGTTATAATGGTTTTTAATATAAAGCTTTCTTGAGAGGGTCTGAAAGAAAAGCTTGATAGAGGAATTTGATATCCCATTTCCTCCTTAAGAGAAGAATCTATGGATTTTTAGGCGGAAAAATCTTACATCTTTCTAATCCAAACATGAAATCCATTCCTATCATGGAACTCATCTATCCACTTATAGCTTGTACCCAATACCAATACCCAACAACTAGGGTTTTTGTCTCTTACTCACTGGGAGAATTCTCTCAAATTTACTTTGATGCCGGCATCTATTATTAACCAAAGAAGATGATACACAACAAACCAGACCTCAGGGATTACATGTGCCCAGATGTACCTCACCCATAACAACCTCAAGAAAGGCATCACATTAGGAATTAGGTCGCCCTTAATATGGAGCTCTCTTTAGCTGATGTTCAGTTTCACATCTCAAGCTAATAGCTATTGGATTCCTAGTACTCTTTCTTCTACAAGTTTGTCATCGAGCATGAACATCAGTCTAGGACTGACCTATTCCTTTTACTCCTTACTTCCTCATTCCAGGATCAATTCATTACTAATAAGATTAGCTGGTAAAGAAATTTCTTACCTTAGGGTTTGATTTGATATGGATGAACTTTGCATAAATATTTCTAAAAAGGGGAGCTGTTATCTCTAAATTGGTTTTATAAGGCAGTAGCGATAGTCCTTCATATGCTGTTTGTTTACTCTGTCCCAGTTTCGTACTCCAATCTTTTGGGTCTTTCTCGATATGCTTAGAGAGGGCAAAGTGAGTTGACATTCAATCTTTTGACAAGTCTCCATACCCGATTTGCAATTTTGTGTCTACTTTTATGAGGATTTATGGCACCTGCATTCCTCTACAAGAATCGATGTAAAGGGCCTTTGAAATGGAATGTGTTAGGGTTATCATGCAGTTTCTGCTTCTTAGAAGTTTGAGGAAATATGGGAATAGATTATGCCCCTCATACCTTATCCGACACTTCAAAACTATCCTCACCAGGTTATGCAAGCGAGATTGCGTCCATGGTCCAATCACTCCCTTCATTTGTTTCAATCCCAGCTCGTACTGACAATATGTCCTAAGTAAACTAAGGACTGGTTTGCACTTAAATGATTAGTTTTTATCCTTAAGCCTATTCTCTTGTTGAGTTTTGTGTTTCATGTTTTGAATTTGTTTTGATTTTCTTTGTACGAAGCCTATCTATCTAGCTTAGTTTGATTTACTTTCTGAGAACGAAGGCTTAACTCATCACAAGACTAGGGTGAAAAATATAAAATTAAATATCTCTCGCGTCGATCTTACCTTCGTCGATAGAATCTTAGAATTAAATCTAAATTAGGTTGAGGGTAAGTGAGCCTGAAAGGACTTTGATGGCTAAGATAGATTAGCGAGACCATGTAACTAAAGGAAGGAGTGTTGGCCTGATCCAAAAAGCTTGCTTCGTTGATTGATTGAAACTAGTTCTTTCAATGATCTCCTGTTGTATGAAAAACTCTAAGCTCTTACAATACAATAGGCAGCAATAATTAGGCTTTTAAACCATATTGATCTTCTCATTTAGGTAAAGATGAGACCCGTCAAAAGCCTTAAGATCAATCGATTCCTAGACAAAAGCTTGAAGAGAGAAAGAGAAGATCTTAACTGAATGCTTTCGAGTAGTAGAAGTAGCGCCTAATGCTTCCAATGCTATAGGTTACTCACCAAACGAGACATTAAACACTTACATTTTTTTCCAAGACCATAATCAATCTCACTAGAACAGAGATCTCTTCCATATCTTGAATCATACCTTTGGTCAGCACAAGTTGATAGAGATGAAAAAATTGCCGTATTGTAATACAAAGACTGTCAAAACTCACTGTAATTGAATAATACAGTAAGAAAGGGATTCTTACAAAAACAAGATTCTTAAAGTCAAACTCAGAAAAGGCCCCAAAATGAGGGTTTTCATATAGAGTTTTGAGAAGACACTTGACAAGCGTTAACCTATGGTTTAGATGCTTTACAAGTGGTCATTTATATAAAGTACTATTAGAGTCAGATTTTGCTCAACTGAAATCTGAATGAATAATCCTTTTATTCCTAAGATAAGATGAAAAGTGTGTTTCGATGGAGAAAGAAGACCTGAAGGTAGTTTATCTGACATAAAAGAAAGAATGAAAGCCTTTTCTAATGTGTAATCAATAGCAAACCAAGTCTGGGCTCAATGTTCAATAAAAAATGATCCTTCTTGTGAATTAACTGCCGGTCCCTTTATATAGTAGAGATAAATAAAGGAAAAAAAAGAGGTAACTCAAGCTTTTTCCTTTAAGTCATCTTTCTTAATTGTGCTTCATCTCCCTGAGAAGTGGGCTATTCATCCTCCTAAACACCAAGTATAAGAAAAAAAGAAATTTTAAACCTATGGAAATAAAAACTTTACACGACAAAAAGATCAAAATAGATCTCTTCTTGAAAAGATAAGCCTTCTAAGTTGGTCCATCTCCCTGCTATAGGAAGATTAGCAAATAGGAGAACCACGAGCTGCACTTGATCTAAAGCAACGATCTAAGCTATCCCATAGATCTATCTGGATTGAAAAGAAAGAGTAAAGAGAAAGAAACCAGAAGCTATCTCCTATTATAGCGAAAGTTTGAGTAGCAGGATTCATGTGTATGTGTGTGTACATATGTGTGTGTGTGTGAGCAAGATTGGATTTTTTCTTTCTTTATTGAATTCTTTACATCTATAAAAGGCTACTAGCCAGCTATACCAGGAGTCTTGGTATTCAGATAATTGATTTGGGTGTTCCACAACTGTAGATAGGATCAAGTTAACGACTTATTCCCAATAAGCTAGGTATTCAATGAAGTGAGCTACCATTTAAACCGATACCCCTTGCTAGCCTGTAGTTAAGAGCAGCTTATCTATTGCACCTACAAAAGCTGGTATAACCTTACTAAAATCAGGGGCTTCAACTGCTAGTAGAAACTTTTTTCCTGAATTACAATGTCAATTCCAATTTTGTTTTTAAAGCTCACATTTTGGACACCAATAAGAAAAGGTCAGTTCAGCGCACAAAGCAAAATGAACTGAAAAGGAGAAGAAAGGCTTTTTGGAAAGTTACTCACCCCTATCACATCACCAAAATTTCTTACATTTACATCTGATGAAATAGCTCAAACTGTTGATTTTCGAGAAATGCTTCTTTTTTATTCCTAATTCACGACTCTAGCTGGTAGAATTTCCCTACCTCTTTGTGAGGACAGGTATAAAAGGCTCAAATTAGAGGAAAGATGGAACTCAAACTCCACTATCTCCTCTAGGGAAAAAAATAGAAGTACATCCAATGTTCTCTATTGGCAGCATGACACCATTTGAAATGTTGTATAAAAAGACTATGCCTACCTATTCAGGAACAGCTATTTCTAATGAATGGAATCAATGTATGGCAGAAAGAGATTATGAAACAAAGGCAAAATCCCAATTTTGTGGTACTAGAACTGATTGAACAAAAGGAGAGCTACTTTGTCATTCTAGAGAACTAATCAAAATCTGGGGTAATACTTCACTGTATGTGAATAGGATGGAACCCATTTTCATTTGACTAGTAGAGAAAAATATAATGGTAAAGAACACTTTCTCCTCTGTCATGTCAAATTCACATCGAAAAAAAGAAAATTTTGTTTTCTTCTGTAAATCATTTTTTGTAAAATCTCGTCTAAGAACTAACTAATAATAAGTAATAATTTAAGGCAAATATGGAAATACGGAACGAAAAGGATAATTTAAAAGATGGGTAAAAAAAGGCATTCTTTAGGGAAACAGTAAAATAGAAAAGAATATACAAATCCCAAGGATCCATATGATTAATTGTGGATCCAAGAGAGTAATAGAAAGATTTAATTCTTAGATACTGTATTTTAAATCTTCTCTATCCAGCTAAGTAGGAAGTATGGATTTTGGGCTTACTTACACTGTCAAAGTTCGTTATCTTAAACATTCCTATTAGAACGACTTGCTGGAAAACTGCTATACCTTTGCCCTTCGGGAACATCTAGACATTGATTATGATGGTCTTACATAATTGTTTAGTAGATCTTCTACTGAGAAAGCCTTCAAAGCTCCAGACTCTTTCAATCGCTTACCAATCTCAAGGAATTACTCTTTTTCTGGTGTGCTAGTATGAACATGGTTTTCCTAGCTTATTACAAGGGTGCTCCTAAGTAAAAAGAAGAAAGAGCTTCTCTTGAGGCATTAAAATTTTCCAATTATCGAATTATATTCTCCAGCTTGAGCAGATTTTCTCTTAAGACTGCTTTGCTTCCTAACACAAATGATGAAAAAATGATTGGCTTGGTATTACCAAGAAAAGCATGGGAGTAAGCATAGTATCAACTACAAGACAAATGCTCCACACAGTAACGGAGGAAAAAAAGAAGAAGATTGACAAGAATCTGCTTTTAGGTGCTAGTCTTTAACTTCTTTCTTTGTCAGTGCGGTGGCATATCAAGAAGGGAATAATCCCAGTCAATTAGCAGCTTATTCGATTCCTATTTTTTGTATGTCACTTCCTCGTCTATTAACAAGGCAAGAGCAAGGTAGTCAGAAAGGCAAGTCTAATCTTAGATTCTCAATAATCATAGCATCGTTTATAAAGAAAGGCATCTCTTATAAGAGCTAGTTTCCCACAAGCTAAGCAAGGGTCGAAGTAATTGAGTCGTCTTTATGCCATCTTTATTCAATTGAATGCCACAAATAGTTTGATAGTATTACTACTAAGAATGGATCTTCCATAAAGGAGCCTTTATCCTGCTAACCATATGATGTGAACGAATTGTCCGAATAAAACAATTCCTTTTCTCAATAGCAATCGTTAGACCTCTTACCAATAGTTCAGTCGGGGGAGAGGAGAGATCTTTATTGTTGGGGTATCAAGAATATTTCAATTTGGCATATGAAACTTAAAGTTACTGTCTTGCTAAGAGTTGCTGGCGAAGGAAAGTTTGACTTTGAAAGAAGCAACTTTCACCTTTAAAGCCAGTAGACTTCTTCCACGAACCTGTACATGCATGGTTTGGCCGAGATGGAACACTTTTTCCTAAAAAAGTTGGAGCCCTAGCTTCTTCCAGGACTTAAAAAATGCCTTGAAAAAAGTCTATTTTCAAGGATAGCATGTAAGCAGGAAATCCTGTGGATCAGATCTTGGATCTTGCTGGGTTAAGCACACTAATTAGAAGGCCTGTTGCGATCAATAAGAAGGAAGAGCGGGATGCGGTATTACTAGTACCAACTGGAACAGAATGGGATGACTGATAATACCACATTTCTCTTTATTCTTCTTCTATTCCATAAAAAAGCTAGAATGTGGAGTGGAAGGAAGGAAATTGAAGAAAGGATTCATTGAAATAATGAGTCACCATATATAGCCCAATAGACCTAGTGAACAAAGCTAATAGCAGGCATTCCGAAAGAAAAATTGAAACCCTTCTCCAAGGGTGGCTAGGTGCTTTAAATAAGAAGATTTAAAAAAAAAACACATATAAAAATATCTGTTGTTTGTTTTCTCAATCGAGATTGGGTTAGTGAGGAAACAACAATGGATGTTCCTATGTACCATATTAATTCAATCACATAGTCAAAAAAATGAACAGGGGAATGCAAGTAGTGGCTACCTCATTGCACCAGTTCATTTTTTCCTGATTTTCTCATTAAGGACTAGTTACACCAACCAATAAGGAGATACTTTGGGCTTATCAAATACTTTTGACTAGCAAGAGGGTCAACTGAACACCAAACTGATTTGATTAAGTGTTTCCATCCTACTTACATGTGATTTGGAGGGTCAAGTTTTGAGATGCTTCGTTCCTTCTTTCAATAGTTGCTCTTTTTCTTTACTTCGTTTAGTTTTATACTTTGGGTTGGAATACTCGCCACATAGCAACGTCAAGTTTAAATTGAGTGTGACCAACTACATCAGTGAGGTAGATAAGGAAAAAGAGAATGGGAATGGTTAGTGTGTCACTAGGTCGATGAGGGAACCTGTAGGAAGAGGGGACGTACTACTGAATTCACATAAAAACTAACCAACATGAACACAAACAAAATCTTTAATTACATATAGAAACAAAATGAACCACTTCTATTCTCAAAGCTGAGATACATGAAGAATGGCTTACTAGAATTTAGTTCTCTTTCATCCAATGGTTAGGACATCATCTTTTCATGTTGAAGACACCAGTTCGAGTCCTATAAAAGATAGGCACTCATTCCTGACTACTTTTAGATAGTATTCATTGTTGAGTGATCCCTCACTATCTAGTTGGAAAAGGTGGTCCAAAAGCTTTCTCTCTCCCAAGAAGCAAGATGACATCACCACTTCTCTTAGTAATGGACTTTCTTTACTTCATAACCTTAGCCTTATATGTCCTTTCACAGATTCGACCTCCAACAGACAGATTCCATGTATGCCTTCTTGCTCTCTTCCCATCCCGAACACCTAAAACATAGTTCTGTCTATGAAATCTAAAGCTTCAAGCATGGCATGGTAGTAACCAGTAAGGGCCTAGTCTCTTGCCCAGCCTTCACCTACTTCAGTGGCCAAGTTAAAGCCTTCAACGCTTCTTTGGCGTACCACCTTTCTTTTTTAAAGGTTGAGCTTTTTCAATTTAAGCTAATACTATACTGCCCTTCCCCTTGTTCAAGAGAAAGTGATGATGGTCATAGATCATATAGCATAGCTACCGACCTAAACAAAAGAGATTAGCCTCTTGATAGATCGATTAATTGGATAGAAGTACGAAGGGGTCGATTGAAGTGTGAGGTCAACTTATGACTAAGGTCGAGCAACTCGCTATTGCAAGATTAGACATCTATCTATCTCACCACACTTCCCTAATCCTATAATGGTCTGCAGAAAGAATACTCTACTCATCTTTCTTATGACTCATTACTATAGCCTCATTCTCCCCTTTGGCTTCTTCCATTCTAAAAGGTAGTGTGTTTTTCCTATTCTTATTAGTAAATATAATCTTGAAGTAAAGCAAAGGCATCATTGAAGGAAAGAAATAGTAGGTTAGTCAATTGTATTGGGTTGGAGATGGAGAACCTATCTTAACCGCAAGTTCATTTGCCATTTGATTCTATCTTCCATCCCAACAAATTTGGATTTTAAAGTTTATATCTCTTCTTTATATCCCGATTTTATGTGACAAAAGGGTGACAAAGGGGTGACA
Source organism: Cinchona pubescens (assembly GCA_025175665.1). Taxonomy (NCBI): domain Eukaryota; kingdom Viridiplantae; phylum Streptophyta; class Magnoliopsida; order Gentianales; family Rubiaceae; genus Cinchona; species Cinchona pubescens. The sequence continues at coordinate 3,132,523 of JANKKI010000203.1, read as the reverse complement.
AAAGGTATACTTTCTTCTCTATATCTCTGTCTCATCAATTAGTGTATATTAATAAATATGGCTTTTGTGCTTGTCAATCTGTATCCTATTCTTCAGGTATAGTTTTCTTTGATCATAGATTGAGAGGTGATCCGTTCTTTATCATTTCTTGTCATAAGGCATGGTTTGACTTTGAGAAAAACCATTCATGTGTTAGGTCCCTAGTAAGCAGAATTAGTAAACTATGCAAAGGATATTTGAATACTTTTAAAAGAAGTTTGTAGCAATAAAAGCAAAAACAATTCTCAATGCCCTTACAAGGTGGTGATGACTTAGACTACTCGTGTTGGCATGGAAGTCAACCTGGTAAACTAATTCCATTCTACTGCTAGGGTTCAAAACCTTCCCCTTAACTATATTAAAGACCTTTTCTTATCAAGAGATGCTAACGCTATTTATAGTTGGCATTTCTAAGTTGGAAGAAGGGCTTTGAAAAGGCAAAGAGCAATTCGAAAGTACTTGACTTCAATCCTAGTATTAAAAGATGTAACTTCAGGATCGATGTAATTGAGCTCGATTGTAAGGGGAGGAGAGGCAATGAAAGACTTTGTTTACTTCCTCCAAATTGCTTATGTAAGAACTAGTAGAAAGAAAGGAATTCTTTTTTTCCATTTCCCCTGTATAAGTCGACGTCTCAACCTGATGAGCTTAGTTGATTGTTGAAGTAGTAGCTCTGGATCGAGAGTAGGATGCTTACCTTATTATTGTTAAAAAGAGAAAGGCATTTTTTTAAATCATGAGGTAAGTAGGGTGGTTTTGTTGGCTTGCTTGTGCAATCAACAAAAAAAATCCTTTGCCTTAGTAAGCTGTCTTTGTGAGTTAAACAAGCGTAGTTCCCCGGGCACCGTGGTAGGACGTGGATCGATCATGACGAGAATAGACTTCTCTGTAATCTAATGTAATAGAAGAGGCACAATCCGACTTTCTCCCATCTCGACCAAATGAATAGAAGATATGAATTACACTCAGGCAGGTAAGGGCTTGGCTTGATCGTGTGTTCTCTCCTGGTTCGGTCATGGGCGAAATCTTCGAAGTTCATCATTTGGTAGGATGTTCATAGAAAGAAAGGTCTATCCCAAGGAATGGCAAATCTGGATAGAGTCTCACTGATAGAGGAAGAATGCACACAAATCTGGATAGAGTCTTACTGATAGAGGAAGAATGCAGACACTTCATCCTATGCAGTTGATAGGATCAGATAGGCTTTTAGGCAACCAACCAAACCTGGCACATCCAATTCCATTCTGATCGGCAACTTAAAGGTATGGCTGAGTGGCTTAAGGCTTTGGTTTGCTAAATCAAATATAGAAAAATTGTATCATAGGTTCAAATCCTATTTCCTCTAGTACAAAAATGAAATATGTGGGTGAAATTACATGAGAGAAGGAACCTCTTGGTACAGTCCAATCCCGAAATAGCTCTAGGTTCTTGAGCGTGTTGGGAGATTAAGAGGTATAGAAGAAGTTGAAAGAGCTGCTTGAAATCTTGATGAACAAGCAAAAAAAGCCTATTTCTATTTTTTACATTTTTTTTCTTACTACTTAAGTCTGATGCTGTTCGACCAAAAAAATAGACCTTAGGAAAGTGGTTCATGTAACTAAGTTGGTTAGAGCAGAGGACTGAAAATCGTTATGTCAGTGGTTCGAATCCAATTCTAAGTAGGCGAAGGGTCCAAAGGACACATAGCTAGGAGTGAGCTAGATTTGTAAATTCATGTGAAAGAGTAAACCAAAAAGTATGAGACTTCCTACACAATACATCTTTTTGGCGTCCCCCTATCTCGTTCAAGGCAGATTTTATAAAAAAGTGGTTGATTACTCAGATTAGTTCTCACATCCCTATGCCTAAAAGGAAGGTGAGTTTTGTTTGAATGTTTATCAATTGAGTGGATCTTATGCTCCAAGATAGTGAGGCGAGGTGTAGCACAGTCCGATCAGTGCATCTGTTTTGGGTGTAAAGGACCGTAGCTTCGTTAAATCCTCTCAGCTTGATGTGATGTGCACAGCCCTGTAGGCTATGAAGGTAGGCAAAAAAATGAAAATTAGAAAGAATAAAGAAAGATGTTTTTTCAAAACTCCTTAGTAGTGCTCTCGGTGCTTTTGTAGCCATATCATTTTCATGTTTTCTAGGATTAAAGGAAGATCTATAATGATAACTGCTATCAATCTCATGCTATTTCAAAAACTGATTTTTAGCATGATATTTTTGTTTCATCTTTTTTCTAAGTTTTTTGAAAAATGATGTCTTTCACCTTGTATTTCTCTTTGTATCCATTTTCTTTGTCATCTTTTATTTGGATGTTTTCTATGGATCTACTTAGTGGCCCATTTAAGTACTTTTTTGAATTGGAAACTACCTTTTGTAATTTTAGGTGTTTCTAGAAAAGATATTATTCTTCATTCTGGGACATCAAGCTCATCCTTGTGGACAAAAGAATCATTCAAGATGAGAGTCTTGTTAGAACCATATCCCGAAATGGAAATGGGGAATATAGATCTCTGATGGCAGGGAATCTGGCAGGACAAGAACCAGGGCCATCATAGTCAACAACGAGCATTAGTAAAAATTCTAATCTTGAGGCTTCAATAAAAAAATTGAATTGAAGCCCTAGACAAGGGAATGCTTTTTCTAGATATACTTGAAACAAGAACTCAATTTTGTAATGACGATACTAAAAATGAATATTTTCCTAAAATGGATGATCCTTTGTTGAAAGGTTCATATTGCAGAAGAATCAAAAAAAATGTTGTCACCTTTAAAAACTTTAATTGGAATTAGACTTGAACTAGAGGATCACAGAAACTACCTTTATCTATTCACCCAATTCGATCCACAAGTTGAATGTCATACCTAGTAGAAAGGGAGATCTGCCATTAAACTATTCCAAACCTTTATTGAAGGAAATAGCATAAAGAGTTAAGCAAGCTGTACTGGGTGCGATTTTCATCGGGTAGAACTAATCTATCTATAGAAGGTGGAACCTTCACCAAATCATAGGCACCTTTCATTTAGCAGGGATGCACTAGACAAAGCTACTGAAATAGTCAGTAGGTAATAATCATAAAGTGAATCATCAACCACTCATTTGGAAGCCGCCCATGCAACAACCGTTTTTGAAGTAAATCCTTCCAACAAAGGAAATGCCATTTTCATAATATTTAAACTAGATGAGATTTGTCCCTAATCGTAACTAGTTGTTTTTTCTTTCGATCGTCAAAGATCCACCCTCTATTTTAAGGTAGGTGGGTTTAGAACGTTTTCAAAAGATGAAGAGAAAAGCCTCGGATATGACCTATAGGAAGGTTGCTTGGGGCCTTCCCCTCAAACTTTCATGCTTATGGGTAAACGGATAACATCTTTGAGATGAGAGCATTGCAATTAATGTATATATGTTTAACACATGCAATTGGTCGATTTGAGATTCAATGTGGGAAAATCCCTTACTTTAAAAATTCAAAAGATACTGTTTGCACAAGTTTCTTGGCAATCTCTTTAGCATCCTGAATGAGATGTTGTTCAATGGAAGGAAGCCATGCCTTATAGCACTTTACTTCTTGGAGAGAGTGTTAAAGGGTTCTTTTGGTGCTTTCTCTTGTACGTGTGTAATCGAGGAATTGTATATTGTTTGGTGCCATCTGCAACAACAATGAATGAAATAGGATTCATGATTGGTTGGTATAGGAAAACAAAAGGAAGAAAGAGAGAGGACGGTAATGAAATTCTCTACTGAACTAAAAGTTTGGCTGGTTTATCTTTTTTGGCCTAAAACCTAATTGGCTTCCCTTAAGACTGCAAATGACTCATTAACAGAAGCACTACAAGATTGATGTAATTGAGCTCGATTGTAAGTAGAAAAAAGGAAAGGAATCGCTTTTTACTTCCCGGCTATTTGAGTTCTTTTGATTGCAAGCAGTGGGAATTTGTCACATCCCTATAGCCAGAGTCAGTTGTTGGAGGCCATGTACCTCGATGCTAAGGTTTTCTTTCTGAGAGTGAATATACTACTTTATCTCATTCGTGCTCCTTCCTGCACCTGAGAAGTACTTCACTAACTTGAGGGGTAGTAAAAGCTACCCATTTGATCCTTTTCTCTTTACTCTAAATTACTATAATATAATTTATCAACTTGGAATCTTTTAGCCAAAAGGGGTGCAAAATTCATTCTATTCCCCAGAGGTTGTTTTATTGGGAAAGTCGCTGCAAAGAAAAGTCCATTACTGAAGAAAGCTAGAAACAATGTTTGCCCTAGTTACCTTGCAAATCATGCCAAACTTCTTTGTATGCCTAGGCTTTCATCTGACTTTACTAACGAAGTGGAAAACACATTCTATCCCATACGCTAGCTTGGCTCCTGTCCCAATGCCTGTTAAGGACACTTCACTGGTTTCATTCTTGAGAGTAAGAGTTCAATCCTTGCTTTTGTCTCATCTTGAACTAAGTACCTCTTAACAAGCTATGCTCATTTTCTATTATGTGATCTAATTCACTTTTAGAAACCTCCTAAACAACCAATTCTATTCTCTTGCAGCAATTAATGAAAAGACATAACTTCTCTTAGTAGGATGCCGAGAAAAGTCTCCTACTGTTGAGAAATGGCAAGACTTATTGACCTAATTTTAAGCCAAAAGATAGGGGCCTTACCATTTTCAGTTTTTTTTTCTTAATTTAATAACTTAAGGAAAGATGACAATGAAGTCTGAAAAACCAAAAGGCTAGGCCTAGTAGGCAAAGCGAAAGGAAAAATAATCATCTTTAGGCTAAAGGGATAGAAGCTTGTTCAGTGACCAGACAAAGGGGCAGTGGAAAGGTAGCTCATGATTCTTGTATTAGTCTTCTTAAAAGGTAGTTTAGTAGGTAGGCAACTCACTTAATGAATAGTCATTCTCTCTAGAACCCTAGAAGGAAGCCTTGGGCTACGAACCCGATAAAAAGAAGTAGTAATGAATGGCTCATGTAGTATTGGAAGTCTTAGCTGGGATACAAAGGAACTTCTAGATCCAAATTCAATGATTTTGGCTAGGATGGATCTGTTTAATAAGACGGTGGACAGTAATGCCTATTCCTTGAAATTAGTCTTTCTCCATCCAAATCGATATAAAAACAGTATCCATCTTCTTCTTTTGTTAGTATCCTAAGATTGATCTCTTGACTAAATCATTTCACACTAAGCACTGAGAACAAAGGACTAATCTCGTATTGTGCTACTGCCTTGACCAAGAATTCATTTCATCATGTTGGATTTTGAACTAGAAAACTTAAGCTTGCAAGGAAGGGATTTCTAAAACATCACATTCTATGACAATGTGCCCATTTGATAGCACCTGCACACATTTTCAAGCATTGTACTCTTGGATAGCTATACCTATAGGGCTTTTCTAGTTTAAACGGGACAGAGGAAAACCACTTCTTTTAGAAAATAGACTTATTTAGTTCAACAAAAGCTCTTGCCTTCAACTCAAACAGAACAGAACATTCCTTCTGAAATGCAAAGATGATATCTTTCGTAGCAGCCATGGATTTGTTCGATCAATTGGGTTCTTCAATTTGTTTAGAAAAGATACGAGAGACAAGAAAACATCTTTGATTAGAATAAAAGGAAAAATCATCAAATAGACCAAGATCAAATTCCAGGTCATTTCATGGTGAACATGATCTACCATAATCTCTTCGATACATTCATTTAGGTGCCAGAATAGAGAAAGATTTGGTAAGAAAGTGGAAGAGACTTTTTTGTATATAATAATTAAAGGGTGTAGGAAAGCCACAATAATTCCTTGGAAAAGCCTGGTTCTCTTTGTCATCGAGCTTGCATTCCTCCATCCACTGATTCATTCCTTCATATACCTCTCCACCAATAGATGAGACAAATGGGAATAACCAAACCGTGTCTACAAAATACCAATACCATGCAGCTGTTTAAAAGCCAACGTGATGTGCCTTGGTCAGATGACCAAGATATTGGTGAATACCATAGATGATCAAGAAAAGACTACCTATAATCACATGAAAACCATGAAAGCCAGTTGCTAAAAAAGGTAGAACCATAAATACTTTGTCAACATCCAAAATAGTGAAGGGTGCTTGATAGAATTCCATTTCTTAAGACCTAGTGAATACCAGAGCTAGTAAAACGGTAGCTACTAGAGCGTAAATTGCTTATTTTTCCTTCCCTGTGAGTGTAACACGATGAGCCCAAGTTATAAAAACTCTGGATTAAGGAGGAATAAGGGTATTAATAAAGGGGATTTCCCAAGGATCTAAAACCTCAATCCTTTTTAGGGACCAAATACCTTCGATCTCTACCGTAGGTGCCAAAGAAGAATGAGAAGAAGCCTAAAAAAAGCAAAAAAGGACGAAACCTCCAATACAATAAAAAGAATAAAACCATGTCGAGGTCCTAATTGTACGACCTTGGTATGATGTCCTTCCAATGTTGAATCCCATAGAAAATTGCGCCACCATATGAACATGGTATATAGGATAAATATGAGGCCCAAACTGAGAAGTGTTGCACCCTCTTGAAATGAGTGCATGTACATCACACCTCCTATGGTTGTTGCCGAAGGTGTCTCCGAGTGAACCTGAGATAGGTCATGGACTTGGATCTACCAAATGATAAGAATGCCTCTGAGATTCAATCATAAACCGCTTTGCCTCAGTTGTATGTAAATCTCCCTTCACCCATACCTCCTAAAGTAGTAAAAAGGGCTCCTTGGGTTTTCTGTCTAACAAGATGAACAAATATGAAGGGATGGTTCATTGCTTTGATTGAAGTCTAACTATAAAGAGTTCTCTATTATTACTTTGAGAAGAGAATCGTTGGTTTGACCGACGAAATACAAAGGAAAATAAACCTTCTTTCGTTGATTTTAAGCAAGATTTTTGAAAAATAAAACAATCCCAACATTCTCATTCTCAAGATTTAAGGTCATTCTGAAAGTATTATGAAACTCAAATAGTGGTCAACAAGATTATTATTTCAAGAGTTTTGGTCATAATGGGGTTCTAATCATACCCGTCTTCTAATAAGAGGGCATGCACATAAGTGAGAGTGGATAGATATGTTAAATCTAGGATCAGTATTTTTTTGAAGAAATGATAGATTGTGCCAATTCAGTCCAGGAGTGATCCCCAGGAAGTGTTCAAATACCATGATTAAAACACTTCAATTCCAGGTAAGTAGCTATCTCGTCCAGATACTGTTCTAGAGTCAAGAAAGGAACATTGTGAATGTCTATCTCCTAAGCATACTCTGAAACGAGATGAGTAACTGGCTTCTCGTCACATGAAGAAATACTCCATTTATATTTGTAGAGCGTGAAGGGTATTCGAATACCGACAGTTAAGGGTGTTCATTCGATCGTTATTTGACTTTTTGACCTGTTTGACTATTGACTTGAAAGTTTCAAAGTTAAAGTCAAGACATATAAAGCCAAAGTCAATTAAAGTTGAGTCGTTTAAAATCGACTTGTTCGGTCGGGAAGTTGAACAAGTCTAACGTAAATTTTCTTTCATTTCATATTTTAATTCTAAAATTTTTTTCATTATCCTACAAATTTCATATCATTCGATAAATTCTAAATATTTCCCTTTTGTTTTACATTTTTTACTTTTTATAAAATAGTTTTACTTTTCTTGTATTATATTTATGCATATCTTTGTCAAGTATTTTATTTATTTTTTCAATTAGTCCAATTTTCACATTATCATCCTTATATAATGTCTGTATAAAAAAAATAATTCACCATATATTATATAAAAAAATTTCAAATACATTACATGCAAAAATTAAACGCACATATCTTTGTGTGTACACTCTCTCTCTTTCTCTCTATCTTTCTCTCTCTATATATATATATATATCATATATAGATATTAAAATGATTTACAAAATTGGAGCTAGCCTAATGCAATTCCTTACTTAATACATCCAATTCAACATGATTCATCACTACACTCATCACTTTCATTTCTTCTTGGCCGATTGGCCATGGAGGAAACGGAGGTTGAGGAGCAAGCTCATTCTTTTGCGGATGTTCTAAAAAACAAGGTGGAGTCGCAACCACACTCCTCGACCCTTCCTTTGAAGGAGTTTCATCTTTATCATTCGAGGGAGAACCAGCAATATTTTTTTCTAACAAAGAGGTTGAAAAGCTGGCTGCCCTTTTCCGTTTCTCTTTGGTGGGCGATTTCCCAAGGGGCAAACCAAATATCGAAACCATGCATAAAAGTTTTCAAACAATTGGCTTCAAGGGCAGTTTCATAGTAGGCTTTCTTGATTACAAACACATTCTAATCAGATTTTCTTCAGAGGAGGATTATTTGCGTTGTTGGTTTAAAAACACTTGGTTCATTAATAGGTTCTACATGAGAGTTCTCAAATGGCACCCTCTCTACATGCTAGACATCGAGCCTTCAGTAGTTCTGGTTTGGATCATGTTTGAAGGTCTCCCAGTAGTTTTCTTCGCTAAACATGCAGTTTTTAGCTTGGCTCAAGCTATGGGAACTCCGCTCAAGTTGGATTTGGCCACCGAAAACTTCACATGCCCAAACACGGCAAAGGTTTGCATGGAGATTGATCTTTTGGCAACTCTTCCAACTAGATCTAGTATGGTTAGGAGTAGGTGACGGGGAAATGTGGTAAAAAATCACCTATGAGAACATCCCATCCTATTGTACGAAGTGTCAAAAAATAGGCCACCATTTGGCCGATTGGAAAATAGGGAATGCTCAACCCTCCAAGAACCTTGAATCACTACCTCCTAAGGGTAAAGCTCCTACAAGGCCATTAAACAAGCCATCTTCTTGCTGGAAACTAGTTCAAAATCTAGAAGCCGAGACTTTAGGTATTCCAAAGGAAATTCCAAATAAGTCAATGCCAATTTCGAACATTACATCAAAAAGGGTAGCAAATCAAGGAGAAAACTTGGGGACAGAGGCACCCACAGCCGGAAAAATGGTGGTGGAACACTTTTCGGTGGTGGAGCCACCATCTTCTAAGATGGTGGAGGCTGTTAGTGAAGCTCCACAAAAGAAGGACATTCAAAATTCAAATGGCAAGGAAGTTGGGATGGAAAATTCAAACATGATTGAGATAAGTCAAGACTTAACTACCTCAAAAGATGTTGATTTGACCGTTTCAAAGAATGATCCAAAATCTCCAAATCTGGCCATAGATTTACCTATTCAAAATTCAGAAGATGATCTTAGCATTGCTATCTCTCATGCCCGAATTATGGAGAAACTCCCATGCTATTTTTCAGACGATGAATCTCCTTGTCCAAATGCACCTCCCTCATTGCATGAGTTGGAAGAAACCGTGCAAAATTCGAAGAGTAAGTCCATTACTACAAGAGCAGCTTTGAACGAGTCAAAGAATGCACAAGGCGAACCTTCAAATGAACAAGAGCTAACCAACAAACTGAAATGAAATCCTACCCCAACATACTAGCCTAGTAAGACTCACCACCAAAGTAGAAACATGAAAGACCTCGTAGCACGGGTAAGCCTACATTCAAGGAAATTGTGCTATCTACGAGCAACAACGAACATTCAAGTAAATTCTTGGGCAGCAAGGAAACCAACTTCATATCCAACCTGCCTTCTCCCCACAAGAGCCAAAGTTTAAATCAATTGATGATCCATCATGCCTAATGATAAGGTGTTAGCAGAACAAACTTGCTACTTTTCTGATAATGAATCTCCTAATGCCTGGGAAGTGCACCCAATCTAAGAATTAGACATTGTCACCCTAAAAAGGAAAGGAAAACGTAAGAGGACATACAATATGCCAAGAGTAATGCGAACCAGGATGACCTCCAAACCTCTTTCTCTAATTTAGTTCTAATATGCAAGAGACTAATTCATAGAATTAGAGGATGTTAGTACTCCAAATCGCTGATTTAGTTCTAAAGTGTAAGAGGCCATTCATAGAATTAGTGGAATTTAGTATCCTAGATCTTACAAGATGTTAGAATTCAAAGGGTATGTCTTTGAATTTATTCTCTTATTGTTGGAGAGCTACACTTATGTTAGCCTCCATGTACCTTTTCTTTTTTAATAATAATAAAAAGTGACTACCCCCACCTAGTTGTTTGTTGCTAAAAAAAAATGATTTATAAAATTAGATGTAAGTCACAAATTTAGAACCACTTACCAAAATCAATTCATATAGCAAAATCTTATTGAATCACCAACCCCTATTAAGTTATATTTTATAAGTATATAGGATATATATATATATATATATATATATATATGATTACCTAACTCTATTTATACTAATAGTTAGTTAGTAATGCATTTAATATACTTGTTAATAGCAAAAATGTTATTGTAATGAGTTATGTAGTATAAGTATATAAACTAAACATTATGTAAAACATATTTTCATTAAAATTGTAACTTATACAAATCTTAGTATATGAACATAAGAACATGTATATGTAGATATATTATATATAGATATTTTAATAAATATTGAAGTATATAAATAATTACTTAATTCTAGTATTTACATGTATTAAAAGGCAATTAGTAATATATAAATAATTACTTAACTCTACTATTTACATGTATTAAAAGGCAATTAGTAATATATAAATAATTACTTAATTCTAGTATTTACATGTATTAATCAAAAAGGCAATTAGTAATCCATTTAATTAGTGATTGAACCAAAAGTGTTGCATTAATAAGTTGTACACTTATATATTAATGTACAAGTACATAAAATGTCTATAACTCTAGCAAGAACACAAAGAAAAGAGATTTAAGTATTAAGAAAAAATAATATTATGAGTTATTAACATATTTAATTATGAAGAATCAAGAATATTATGTATAAAAATATATTAATATATCATTATAATTATAGATCCTCTTATATATATATATATATTGTTTGACTTATTAGACCGGCAAAATCGAACGACTTGTTCAACTGGTAAACCAATCAAACGGAAGATCGATATTTGACCGGTACTTTAAATTGAAAATTAAAGTCAGAGTCGAATCAAAGAGTCGCTCAGTTAATTTGACTTCAAGTCGAAAGTTGAATGACTTAACTAACTTTTGAACGCCATACAGCGACAACAGCTTCCGTTAAAGCAAATCTAGTAGCTCAAGCATACTATAAAATTTGATCACATCACCTCATCGACTACTTGGGATCACTTGTAAGAATGACAAAGCAATGACATAATGCTAATCCATGTTCTACATTCTCAACAACGCATCATCTTTTAATCTCATGATAATGGAAGATATTTTTTCTCAATCTGAATAAAGGCACTACGCCCACAAATCCCATGTCTTTCTTGGTTGGAAAAAACCAACCCAACCCTAAATCAATCTCTCTTCTGTTTGAGAGGGGACAGAGCCGTCAAAGAAGAAAGTAAGGCAAATGATATTGAAGGTTACGGATAATCAAAAATAGAATGATCAACAAGTTAGAGATTTAATTTTGGAAATCAAAAATCCTTTTTTGAACAATGTTCCTGATATAGAAGAGAGGCAGTTTTTACTTTTTTTATGTGATATGATCTATGATGATATAATTATGGAAAGCGTGCTATATGAGGACTTCGAGATCAAATAGAATATGTTTCTTTCCATTCCTCGTGAGCCACTTATTTCTCCAAAACAATAGATCAAAGCACATCTTCGTCATTTTTCCCAATAAGTCGACCGCCTAACACCATTAGATTACTCTAAATAAACTGGAATACATATAGGATACACGGGTGCTAAAACCTTTTCTTAATATTTCCCCTAAATTCTAGGGGTCCTTGCTCTGGATCTTGTTCTCCCGATATAAAAGCAGTTGGTTTCATAGTTTTTGAATTCCGCTGATCCCAAGTACTCCGGCTCTATCATTGCATATGGCAATATATAAAATCAGGAAAAGGCATGACTAGAAGAATTATGTGAAATAAGTGAATTTATCCAGTTGAGGCATGATTGATTGATTCCAAATAATTCCCTCTAAATAGATAGAAAGCCTGTAGGAGTAGTGTTTTGACTATAGTGAGTTGTGCTTTGTTGTTGACCAAGGGAAAGCACAGGAAAAAGAAAGATGCAAAAGCTCTCCCTTTGACTCAGGTGGGCCTTCCACCACTTCGACTGATGCGGAAGTAGTTCTTTCATTGTGAAGAAAGAAGTAATGTTATAATAGGGAAGCCCGGGATCAACCCGTGTTCGTTGTTGCCTGTATAGTTTTCTAGAACAAAGATTTAGCATTGGATTTTAGGCACAATTGGCATTGGATCTATCAATAGGTTGTGCCGTGTCAAATCTACTCCTTTTTCTTGTTGTAGAAAAGAGACCCTTTCCTTTCGCTTTCAAAAATGATTACCATGAAGTCTAGAAGGCTGTAGGTACTGTAGGTTTTTACATCTGACTTCCAATCAAGTTGCCTTTCCAGGTCTCGCTGGTGTTGCCAATAGGTCATGATGTGCTTTAGGATGGCCATCTCCTTTCCCCTTGTCGGTGGGGAATTCGCTACCGGTTTGTCGCTATACTTCATCTAGCCCATCCTCTAGGAACCTTTGGAAGGAAGGGAGTGTGACAATCTACATGCTTCCCTTTACTTCATAAGTCCTTCTCATCAGTTGTAGGGTTAGTGGCCCAAAATTGACTTGCTTCACCAAAAAGCCTCATCTATAGAAGCTTGGCTTACGCCAGGTGTCCCTCTCGTTAGAGGGTTCCAAACCTCACTTCCCTCTTGTGACATGCTATCTTTGCCCTCTTTATCCTCAAGTAAAGAATGAGTCCCATGCGTCAGTTTGTGGATCGTAATCTCACACACTAATCCCTACAGGCATCTATAATGGCCACCTTAGCTAAACCAATCATCATATCAGTCCTTAGGCCTCATTGCTAGAAAGGCTCGGCTTGAAAAACGTACGTAGAAATTCTGCCTCACATAGTTCATCTAGGGATGGAAGTAGGCCTCAAAGGGAATACTTTTGGATGACAGTTTTGATTTCTGTACATAGATCTAGTTGTCCATTGTACTTACTTCTAGCATTGTGATAGGCTCGGGTTAGCAATCTTTTGAGATATCTAAGGTTCTTCGGTTAGCAATCTTTTGAGATATCTAAGGTTCTTGTGATTGTGGACATAATTCACTTTTTGGACCAATGGATTTCCAGACCAGTTGATAAGGTCTTCCACAAAATCCTTTGGGAAACAACAAGAGGAAGTGTCCTTATTGACTGATACTTGTATGCCTCTTCTTCGATCAGAGCCAATTAGCCTTTCCGCATCTCAATTTGAAGAAGCTCTAGTTGAAAGACCTCATCTTCTGTAGGAGTGCAATTGAGATCAGGATTGCTTGGTTATTTTGAAGAGTTGGTACCCCTTCCATCACTCCCAATGAAGAGAGGAACTCAATCCATGAAAGAAAGTAAGTAGTCGATCCATTTCATAAGCAAAAACTAGAGATCTGTGCAACACATCAAGGCCCAGCCCCAAGGGCTTGACTTATCAACCATGGTGAGAAATCTCAAAAAGTGAGACCATATAGTTGACAAAATTCTTTCTTACATGATAGTTCCGCAACTTAAGATTCCATAATTCAATGAAAGATCGAGTCAAGGGAGAATGCCACTTTCAAACAACTTTGTTTTCGAACAGATTTTTCCTTCAGTAATGCAGATAAAATTTTGGGTAAGAGGTTTGTGCTTTAGCACTTGGATTTCGTCGATCTTTCATAAATTCCCTATCCTTCTTTTTATCCACTTTGGTTATGACCACTGAACAAACTTGTTTGACGAAGATGGTTTATACGTAGCTAATGTAGCTACTTGTCGAGCATTTGACAAAGTCACACCATCCATTTCAAATAGGATTTGTCCTATGGGCACACAAGCAACCCAACTCGTAGGATTTCCATTTCCTCTTCCTATTCTTACTTTTGTAGGTTTCTCAGTAATAGGGAGATCTGCGAGAACTTTTACCCATATCTTACCTTTTCTTCATAATTGTCCACTCATAGCACAATGGAAGCGTCTGATTATAGCCTGATGCGCTACTTCAATGTCTCAAAATGAAAGACGACCAGTTCTGCAACTTTTAGTGCATATCTTCTAAAACCTAGTTGTTTACCGTCTAGTTTGCAATGCCTATTACATCTACCTTTATGATATTTACTATATTATGTACATTTCAGATATAGCTGAAACATTTTTACTATATGAAACCCACGTACTTTGACACCTAAGATTTTGTAACGAGTAGATACTTCCGCAGGATTATAATCGATTTTCTAGTGAAATATATTATGAGATGTTTTTCCTTACTTTCTACATTCAGTTCTAGCTATTTTTGCACCTTTTAATCGATCTGGACAACATATATAGACCCCTCTACCCCCTTTTTCATTTCTAATAGAGTATCCTTCATATTTTACTGAAGATGGAACGAAATGATGTTGTTTTGTTCTTCGGTTGAAAAGGGATGTCTTGAGCAATAGCAGAAGCACTTTGCTAAACATATTTGATCTTGACAGATTCAATGAAGGTTGTAGACACCTATTTTTGTCCCTTAAGTTCTCACATATTTTCCTTTTAATTTGACTCTCAATTTTCTTTTTAATTTCCCTTTTAATTTCTTTAACCTGCTCTTTGATTTCCTCTTAATTTATACTTTAATTCCCTCTTAATTTGTCTTATGGTGTTTAATTATTATGTGTTTTATGCATTTTGAAATACTAAGAATGAGTTTTAATATTATTAAGTCTTTAGATTTTTCAAAAAAAAAATATTAAAAAAAATTAATTAATTAAAAAAAAATTCAGCACGTGAACAGTCAGCTCGACAGAGCTGTTTTGACCACGTTTTTCTCTGCATTTTTTCACCCATTCCCACCAAATTTCAGATGCTCCATACTCCCAACATGACAAGAAATGGTCTTGGACCATTTTTACACTCAATCCATCTCTTTAAAGAGAAAAAAACTCAGCCTAAAAGAAAGAGGACGAAATTTCTGCAGAAAAGAAGAGAGAAAAATTTTTCAAAGTTTAAAAATCTTCCAAACAACCAACTTTGAGTCAAAATTCCAAACGATTGAAAAGGAATTAGACTAAACTCAAAGAAGGAAATTTGTAGAGGGTACCTGGGACTACAACTTCTTTTTGTAAATCTCAAGAAAAATCGTTCATCTGGTGGGTGAAAATGTGGTGGAAGAAGGCCGGTTCATCAACCGGAAGCTTGGAGGTGCCGAAAGCAAATTCGGCCCAAACGCACTCCAAGCCAAGTATAACCAATTCCACCACATTCCTGAGGTTGAGGTGAGTTAAATGGGCTTTTGAATCGATTGTTTTGGTGACAAAATGCTTATCTTACTATTTTTACATTATTTATGACTTAATTTTTGAATTTAATTTTATAGTTCATAATGTTTAAATTTAATGTTTTTATTAGCTTTAGAATATTTTTTGGAGTGTCTCTAAAGGTTTACACGAAAATTTTGTGAATGTTTTATGCAAGTTTATGTTTGGTTCATATGCCCGCTTTCACCCTTTGATTTATGTTTATGTAGTTGTTTATATTAATTAATTGTTATATCTTCATGTTCTATGTAAATATTAGAATTTTATGGCTATTTTCTTAGAATTTTTGGGTTAAGGTTTGAAGGTTTCACTTTTTGGGGTGGTTATGGAGTTAGGAGAAGTTGGAGGAATGTAGAGAAACTTTCAAGTGTATAAATAAAAACAAACTGAACCATAACCCAAAACTGATGGCTTTGGGCTAGTGGTTCAGTAGTTGTGATCCTTCTTGGTGGCTTGTGTTCGAATCTCCTTGCCCCTATTTTTCTTAGGATTTTTTGAGTTTTGTCCCCTTGGGTCCATAGGACTGCCACGTCATCGATTACATGGTGCCCTGTCATCCCACGTAAGCGATGACGTGGCAATCCCCAAAAAAAAGATAGAGAAAAAGTCTTCTGACATGACCCACTTTGATGCCACTTCATCGATGACGAGGCACCACTAGATTGCGCCACGTCATCGATGACGTGGCACACACAAATCTTTTAAGGGGACCATTTGATGCCACATCATTGATTACGTGGCACACAAATTTTTTTTAAAAAAAAGTTCAGAAAATTTTTATTTGCGTTTTAACCCTCCAGATTTTAGATTTTTGCATTTTAGCCCTCAAATAAATTTCTTAATTACATTCAGGCCCTTAAGAAAATTTTCTTTAATATTACTGTTTTTTTTTTATTATTTTCAAATTTCTTCTAAATTACGTTTTCTTTGGTTAATGACAATAGCCACCAAGCTTTAATTTGATTTTTGTTTGACATTTTAATATGTTTAATTGCCCTTTGATTGTGAAATTACCATTTTGCCCTTATGAGTATTAAATTGTAAATAAGCTCTGATTTTGCATATATTTTTCGATTAGTTTCTTTTGTGATGATTTGTGCTTTATTTTTTATGTTTGTTGGTCTCGATGTAATATTTATGCTTTTTCTTACTTGTTAAATGATGTGAATTTACTCTTCTGTCCTCAAATTTTGTTTAGTTGCACGACTAGACATTAAATATTTGAATCAAACTCAATTTAGTCCATGACTTAATAATTGTATCAATAATATAAAATCGGGCTAGAAGTAAAGGTCTGGCGTGCATGACACACGACTATTTTGCCCCTTGGGAGTTAAAGGGCACTACAAGCTAAATGTGTGCGACTTTAAATTGGACCTCGGGCTAAATTTACCTGTCAATGTTATTATTTACCATTTATTTTCATTTCCTCATTAAAATATGTACGTATTTTATTACTTTTAAACTATCTTAAGCACACGTACTCTGCAAAGTCGGCAATAATGAATACTAAAATTGAAAAGGAAAATGCAATAAAATCATGCAACCGGTCCAACGCCGGGTAAAGTGGGTGCCGGGAAAAATTCAAATCTATCCCAAACCTTCCCATTTTACAACAGGATTCCCGAACTCATGTTTTTTGAATTACGTGGACCAGGAGTCAATCTAGACTAGGGTTTATTTTTTCTTTAAATTTTGATGTATTTTTGTGTCCTGGCGCACCAACACACCTGGTGGCGACTCCAATCCTGTGTTCCCTAGCTTCGATTATTTTTGTACAATTCATAGTCGCATTTAAAGCCCCGTTATGTAATAGTAAATAGGTGATTCATTTAAATTGGTAATAGTAAGTAGGTAATTTATGTTTGTAATAGTAAATAAGACATTTGCATTTAATCACCTATTTCACGAGCACCACATTGGCGATGGCGCCAGTCCCAAAGGTGAACTAGACCCGGCCAGACCGCCGGTTGTGGGGGGGGTTGCGATAGCGTGGCGACTCCACTGGGGACTTTGAGAATCCGGGCACGCAATTCTAATGCCTTTCTCTCAATTTTACCCCGTTTATTATAAACCGGCTAATTTTTACTGATTTTTTGTGTGCTATGTTACCGGCTCTATGCCTCGTTTTGTGTGCCATGTGCAAAGTGTTACTTTAATTGTTCTTTTCCAATTACTTTACACTTGTTTTACCGTATTTCACCATTTTTTGCTATCTTGTGTGCTGGTTTATAGATTTTTGTGTCTCGTTTTACGTGCCACATGCTACGTGTTACTTTAGTTGTTCTTTTTCAATTAATTTACACTTGTTTTACCATATTTCACCATTTTTACTATCTTGTGTGCTGGTTTACTGATTTTTATGTCTCGTTTTACGTGCCACAAGCTACGTGTTACTTTATTTGTTCTTTTTCAATTACTTTACACTTATTTTACCGTATTTCACCATTTTTGCTGTCTTGTAATAAGTGCTGGTTTATGGATTTTGGGTCTCGTTTTATGTGCCACATGCTATGTGTTACTTTATTTGTTCTTTTCAAATTATTTTACACTTGTTTGACTACATTTCACTATGTTTGCTGTCTTGAGTATCCGTTTGCTCGATTTAGGTCTCGTTTTACGTGCCATACCCTGTCTGCCTATGGTGTGATTTGTTCTTGTTTTATTGTACATGTTTTAATATATTTTGCTATTATACCTGTTTGTGGTTAATTTGGGGGCAATTTTTGGGGTGTTGGGGTGCATCAAACCTTTAGAGCCAAATGCGCTAAAATGTGTGAATCTTACCGCCTCCAAGTGAACACAGCATAACACATCTCTCATTTATTGCATGTCCTATTTTTGTGGGTGTCGTTCCTACATTCCCTGTAGGAATTAAGACGATCTACCCAGATATGCGACCGTGACACAATGTGCACGTAACGGTATCTGTGGCGATCACCCGACCTCCGACGATAAGGCCCATCGGAAATATTATTGACGGATTTTATTTTTGGGCCCAAAGTCTGAAGGTTTGGGAACCAAGCCCATCTAGATTGCATTAGTAAGCCAAGCCTCATATTCATATAGCTTAAACCATAGGACAAAACTGTGTGGACCTTGTTTAGACACTAGACACGAGGCGGTAGGACCCACCCATTTATCTGGCTTGTAATAGTAAATAGCTTTACAATTTTGTTATGTAACAGTAATTAGTTTTTCTGATTCGTATGATTTACTTTGGCCATGTAATTTGTATCTACTTCCCGCAAGAAAGAGTAAATTTTGATTTTTGCATTGCATAAGCCTTAGGTAGGGTCAAAGGCATATGGTTGCCAGACCCAAATAGGAGACCCACCCCTGCGATATGTTTCCAAAGTTTTATTATCCCTTGTGTGCATTTAGGCTAACCCCAGCGTTGTAGGGCCACCGTAGGCTACTTATTGCATATCATTAGCCGTAGAAGGGATACCCTGTGTATAGAATTGCATACCTATCTATGCAACCTAGGTACATAACCTACAAAGGGATTTGCAAGCTTGTGTGTTCATTTTATAAAGGCTCTAAAGGGTACAAGCCTCAGGTAAGGCTAACATGTATTTCATGCAGATGAGTTCCGCTCGAGTAATTGGAAAGGTGACCAAAGTGCCCTATTTGCTATAGAAGTAGGAACGAAACATGCAGTTGTCAGAACTGAATACAATAGCTGGTTATTTGGGTCACCTAGTATGTCTGCGGGATATTGAGCCAGATCGGACCATAGTAGACGCTTTGGTACAGGTTTGGGACAGTGAGGCAGCTGTGTTCAGATTCGGGAAGTTTGAAATGGCGCCCACACTAGAGGAGATCGCAGGATTTCTCAGATTGGAGTTCAAGGACCGGGCTGTTATACTACCATCCCTAGGTACTACAAGGGACTTTTCTTTGTTCATCGGTATATCAGAGGCTGCGATACCAGGGGGACCCGAGGCTAGTTCGGTTACTTTGATATTTTTACACAAGCACTTCGGCACAATAGAATAGGGATTTCACAAGAATAAGACTCATTTTTTGCATCCCACTAAGAAGTCCTGGGCTCAGAAGCGAGTCCAAGTTTTTGCTCTAGTACTGAGCAGCGCATATCTTTTCCAAGGCCGGATGGGAGGATAGCATTTAAGACGATACGGATGTTAGCCGATTTGATACATGGCGTCGGTGGTCAAGACCTCACCATAATCCCTACTATTCTAGCTGACATATTGGTGGCTTGTACAAACTGTCAGATCGGAGTCAAATTTTTCAAGGGTTCAAGCCTTTTGTTGCAAGTCTGGTTCATGGAACATTTGGGGCGACGAAAGATTGTTCGTCATGATTTTTCCTGGGGTAGAGTGAATTGGGTACAAAGTCACAATCAACGCATCAACCGGGCGAAGTTGCTGAAAGACAAGGAGAAGTACATTCGCTGGTTGTCTTCATTGAAAGAGTCAGAAATACAGTGGGTTCTAGAATGGGTACCCTGTCATGCACCGAGTCTGCAATCTGCTAGCAACTTCCGTTCATACCCTTGATAAGAAATGAAGGCATTGTTCCCTACATGCCTTTCCGGGTCTTACGTCAGTTTGTGAGGGTTCAGACAGTACCTCCAAAATCAGCGACTGATCGGTTCAATGTTATGTTTGACAAAGAGATACGGCCCGAATCAATACCAGAAAAGTCAAATATTTTGTCAGCGTGGGCATCCAGACGTGCATGTCAGGAGTCGTTATATGATCCACAGCAGCGTGGAATTTCAAGGACCACACCTCAGTATGATGTATGACTGGAACATTTGCTTAGCCGGAGACCGCAAGCTGTAATAGACCCTTCAGAAGAAGTTGCTCGGTTGATCGCACTATTGGAGGCTAAGGACAAGGAAATAGTGGAAAAAGAGATAGCTCTAGATAAGTACAGGCAAGCTTACAAAAGACTTCAAGAACAGCAATCTTGTATTCGAGAACAGGAATACACCGAAAGAGGGCATGCACCGAGATGGCCGATGATCTGGGATGTCTAATGGACAATGGATTGGTGCAGGCTGCTGAATCAGCATGTAGCAAGCTTCTACGATACAAGGAGAAAATGATGAAGATACGAGACCATCTAAAGGAGCTCACTGAATAAGTTCAAACGGGTTTCGTCCCCTTTAGAGCTTTTTTGTTTTTAGGGTTCCTGGGGAAAGAACCACATTTTATGCTGTAAACTTATGATTATGTTTGTTTATATATATCTGAATTTTCTTTTTTTTATTATGTTTTAATATGAAGGTACTAAGTGTCAAAATAGCTGCCCAACGCAGCCCTATTTATACCCGCTCGCGTGCACGTACACTCTGATTTGAAGACATTATGAACACCGTACCAGCAAAAGATGTGGAAGGGACCAGTGAGGATCAAAACCCAGAGATGGCAGAATTGCGCAAACAGATGGAATCATATGATGGTTGTGTCCCCAGGAGACAGCAAATCTGGGCAGATCATCTTAAGCCGGTACAGGGAATCTAGATGTGTCGGCACCCACAAATCAGGACATGCTGGGGTACTCATATGCCTAATCCCAGCATGTGGGGACGCTGCTACTCCCACCACCACAGAATCAACCTCCTCCAACTCCAGTGCCACCACTGGCAGATCCAGTTCCACCACCACCACCTCCTCTTGAGTTGGAGTATACCCCAGGAGGAAAAGTTGAATTAATGCCAACACCGCCCCCTGTACCGGCTGTCAATGATGCCCTATTGAAAAGAATGGAACGGTTCAACAGTTTCATGAAGCAACAACAGGGGACAGATAAATTTGGAACTATCGACTACCAAGATCTATGTCTATTCCCCGAAGTGCAATTACCGCCAAAATTTAAGATCCCAGAATTTCCAAACTACAATGGCACTGGGGATCCGGTAGCTCACCTTAAAATGTTCTACAACTTGCTGGGGTATCCGACAAGCGACCCTCGAATAGCAATAAGGGTATTTGCCAGAAGCTTGGAGGGAGATGCGTTATCATGGTATTTAATACTTGATCCCAAAAAATTGCAGGATTGGACGGATTTGGCAAATGCTTTTGTGAAACAGTACGAGTTCTAACTGCGACCTAGAGCTGGATCGTTTTGCCTTGATGAACTCAAAGAAGAAGCCCTCAGAGGATTACCGTGAGTATGTGAAAAGATGGAGGGCGTCATAAGAGTGAGCCCACATATGACTGAGACTGAGATGGTCAAACTTTTTATTGATGCGCAAAAACCTCCTTACTATGAAAAGTTGACCAGGTCTATTGGCAAATCCTTTCCAGAAATCATCCAGCAAGCAGAGGCTGTTGAAAGGGGCTTGAAAAGCGAAAAAATTATTGACATGACGGCTTTCAAATTTCAGATAGAGTCCATGCAGAGGAGCACGTTTGTGGCTAAGAAACCCCTGAGCAAGAAGGCTGACAAGAAGGAAGAGAAAGTGACTTTTATTTTCAACCAACCCAACCGCCAAACACCACGCAATTTTCATCAATACCAAAGACCTAACCCACAACCCTTTTATGCACCACCTCCACTACCACCTCAATACTACCCTCAACCCGTATACCAAACACAAGCCTCTACAAATGCCTGGCCTAATCCACAGCTCTCATATTATAATCTAAGACCACAACCCCCAAACAATCAAAGACCCAACCAGCCAAACAAATTGTATTACCAAACTCCAACCAAGCCAGACCACATGGCAGACCACCTCACAATTTTACCAATTTAGGACGGCCCATTGAGCAACTATATGAGTAGTTGAGATCAAGAGGAAGATTGAAACCCATAGCTCCTCCTCAGTATCCGGGGAGAGTTTCGGATAGGTTTAACGCCAATGCCCACTGTGCCTATCATTCTGGAGCCCCAAGGCATTCCACGGCTAATTATTGGACTTTGAAGAACAAGGTGCAGGATATGATCGATGCAAGTGAGATTGTCATTAGGAGGCCGGAACAAAGGGCTCCTGAAGTAAACACTAATCCGTTGCCACGACATGAGCCTCATGTTGGGATGGTTTGTATAGAAGCGGAGATGGAAGAGGAAGAAGGAGCAGTCAAAGAAGTGACAATGACCCAGATCAAACCGTTTTATTTGGATTTGGAGCCATCTGAGCCTTTTGTCATAGACATGGATCTGTTTGAGGTAGAATCTCAGGAGCCCGTTGTGATTGAACTGCCAACACAATTGCCAATTGAGAACACACATGCAGTGCCGTGGAATTATCAACCCTCAGCTGTGATAGTCGGTGGAAGGCCAGTTTCTGAGGAAGAAGTGTCCGCTGTCACAAGGTCAGGCCGAATCACAAATGACAACAGTTTTGAGGCCGGACAATCCAACAAAGGTAAAGAGCCCATGCAGGCCCCTAAGGCTGTAGCAGACAAAGATGTGGAGGACTTTCTAAGATTGATCAAAAAAAGTGAATATTCAGTAGTTGAGCAGCTGAATAAGATACCCTCACAAATTTCTATGCTCAGCTTATTATTAACATCCGAGCTACACAGGGAGGCTTGATTCATACACACATCTAAAGACATGTGATCATATATCAATCAGTCATCTGTCTATAGAAGAGACATCTAGAAGTTATTGATATGAAGATTGGTGTGATATTGAATATGATCAAACCAAATTTGTCTTTTAGATGATGACTTAACTTCTGAAGGGAGCGACCACAACAAGGCTCTATTCATTTAGGTTAGATGTGAGGGGCGGCATTTGCCTAAGGTCATGGTTGATAATGGGTCTACTTTAAATATTTGTCCTTTGAAGATATTGGATAAACTGGAAATGTCTCATGACCTGGTCAGGAATTCATAAATGGTGATCAGAGGGTTTGACGGGGCTTGAAGACAAGCCAACAGAGAGATAAACCTTATTTTGAAAGTGGGGCCAACTGCTCATCAGATCACTTGCCAGATTCTTCCAATTGTTGGGGTATATAATTTGCTGGAACGCCCCTGGATCCATTCTGCTGGGGCTATTCCGTCATCTTTGCATCAAAGGGTTAAATTCATTTACAAGTTTAAGCTGATTACTGTATTTGCCGAAGATGACCACGCCATGATGGTCAAGGAGAAAGTTGGGGAGAGCAGTGACACTCCGGTGCCTTTCTTAACTTATGATGTGGTCCTCTGTCAGTCGAGGGCCTGGAGAACAGTCATCAATGAAAGTTGTCTGGGATAAGGCGAGTGTAATGATTGCAAAGGAAAAGCTCCGTGGAGGATATCGCATCGGCCAAGATTTGGGGATGAATTTACAAGGCATAATACACCCTATTGAGCTACCAACGCAGATGAATACATTTGTGCTCGGTTTTCGCCCGAATGCCAGGCAGCTGAGGGAGATTAAGGAGCTGAAGAGAGCTAAAAAAGAAGGTCAAGAATTGCCTATGGTCATTCCACCTCTTAAGATTACTTTCTCATGTCCTGCCGCTATTATGGCTCCTGCTGTAGATGAGGCTGAAAAGGAGGATCTTATCCAAGGGGTAGCCGAATTATTTGCGGGGGTAATTATTTAAGAGTCGACGGAGAAGGATGACACTGAGCTGCCATTTGCTGAGATCGATCAACTGCACAACTGGACATCTGATGATCTCCCTAGTCATAGGGAGTTTCGGTAAATTTGAAAGGATATTGTTTTTAGTTTTGCTCCTTTTAATTTCATCTTTGTATGCATGTTTTGTACTTCTTAAGTCATTTTGTTTATGCCATCTAGTCAAGAAGTAGGTGCATTCACAGCATTGTACTCATGATTCATCTCATTTATCTGTTTTGGAGATGAATCTTGAAAACAATTTGATTAGTAAGGCAAGTACAATCATGATATTGCCTTCATGATTCATCTTATTCATCTGTTTTGGAGGTGAATTCTGAAGACAATTGATTTTTATAGGATGGCCAATGAATGTTAAGTTTATGTTCTCTAGGATCACTTGTACAAATTTTCGATTAATGAGAACTTTTTCTTCAATATGTTTTAGCTCATTTTGTTTTCTTTCATTTCATGCTTTATTTTTTCCCAGATGGCCCAAAATTAATGCTTTTGATCCTTCGGATACTACAGTTTATGAGGTCAATGAGTGCAATTTCGATATCACACCCAACCCTGATTTTACACAGTCTGAGGACGAGTGTGATATTGAAAATAAACCTTCGGGCGACACGAGGAAAAACCAAAGCCTAACTTGGAAAAAACAGAAACGGTGAACATTGGGACAGACACGGATGTAAGAGAGGTTAAAATCAACATACATTTGACTAGAGGGCAGAAGAAAGAGATGATAGAATTTTTTTATTTTGTTCCAAGACGTCTTTGCCTGGTCTTATGACGATATGCCAGACATTTCAACAGATGTCGTGGTTCACAAACTCCCCACCTATCCTAAATGCCCGCCTGTAAAGCAGAAGCCAAGGAAGTTTAAGTTAGAAATGAGCTTAAAGATCAAAGAACAAATCATCAAGCAGTTTAATGCCACAATCATCATTGTATCCCGGTATCCTATTTGGCTTTCCAATATGGTGCCAGTACCGAAGAAGACTGGGGAGGTCAGAGTTTGCGTCGACTATCGAGACTTAAACAAGGCCAGTCCCAAGGATGATTTTTCTCTGCCAAACATTCACATCATTCTAGACAGTGAGACATTATGCATCCTGAGGGTTTCAGGATTGTTTTGCTGGGTATCACCAAATCCCAGTGGACTACAAAGACAGGGAAAAGATAGCATTCATTACTCCTTGGGGGACATTCTGCTACAGAGTTATGCCATTTGGACTCAAGAATGCTGGTGCAACATATCAACACACTATGACCACCTTGTTTCATAACATGATACATGAAGAGATGGAGGTCTATGTCGATGACATCATTATCAAATCCAAGAAGGCTGAGGATCACTTGACCAATCTTAAGAAGGTATTTGAGAGAATGAGGAGATATAATCTGAAGTTGAACCCAGCAAAGTGCGGCTTTGGAGCTCCTTCCGAAAAGTTATTAGGTTTCATTGTCAGTAAGCTGGGAATTGAGATAGACCCAGCAAAGATCAAAGCTATCCGTGATATGTCTGCGCCAACGACTCAGAAGGACGTAAAAAGCTTCTTGGGAAAAATTAATTTCATCGGTCGCTTCATTGCTCAGCTGACAGCTACTTGTGAACCTTTGTTCAAACTGTTGAGAACCTGCCAAAATGCATCGATGTACTGGAATGATGACTGTCAATAGGCTTTTAACAAAATCAAAGATTATCTTTTGAACCCTCCTGTGTTGGTCCCCCCAAAGCCAGGGAAGCCATTAATCATGTATCTGTCGATTTTGGACTGATCCATGGGTTGTGTCTTGGGGTAGCATGACGATTCGGGCAGAAAAGAGCAGGCTATCTATTATCTAAGCAAGAATTTTACAGTCCATGAAGCCAATTATTCTTTTTTGGAGCAAACATGCTATGCATTGGTTTGGACCTCCCAACGGCTAAGGCATTATCTACTGGGTCATACCACTTATCTCATTTCCAGGTGTGATCCCCTTCGCTATCTGTTAGAGAAGCCTATGCCGACTGGACGCTTGGCTAGATGGCAGATGTTGTTAGCAGAATTTGATATCATCTTCACTACTCAAAAGGCTGTCCAAGGACAAGTGATAGTGGATCATCTTGCTGAGAACCCAAGGGAGAATGATTATCAACCCTTGCAC
Source organism: Cinchona pubescens (assembly GCA_025175665.1). Taxonomy (NCBI): domain Eukaryota; kingdom Viridiplantae; phylum Streptophyta; class Magnoliopsida; order Gentianales; family Rubiaceae; genus Cinchona; species Cinchona pubescens. Next base: position 3,106,458 of record JANKKI010000203.1, on the reverse strand, counting down.
TTACATACTTTCCGAACGAAGACATCTTATTCATTGGCACTGCCGAAAACATGAAAGATGAATGTCCACATTGGAGGCTATTCTTTGATGGTGCATCCAACACTTTCGGTGCGGGCATAGGAGCAGTTTTGATATCACCGGAGGGCAGACACTTCCCAGCAACAGCCAAGTTACAGTTTCTGTGTACGAGCAACATGGCAGAGTATGAGGCTTGCATACTTGGTCTGAAAATTGCATTGGACATTGGGTACTAGCGAGATGTGATTTGCTCGTCCATGTCCTGCCCTCTGGTGATTCAAAACCTGTCTCTTATACACATCTAGCCCCTGTATAAGAGACCTAGGGTTTCCAGAAAGCCTACTTGCTATCAGGACTTAGTCTAAGTCACTTCAGATTCCGTATAAGAGAGTGCAACAGGCTCGCTACCTTCCGGTGATATCAAAACTCATCCAGACGACACAGTGATAGAACTCATTACCATTCAGGTGCTAGAAAAGCCAGAGTACTGTTGCACTCTTGAGGCGGAATCTGATTGCAGACTTCCTTGGTTTCATGATATCAAGGAGTTTCTGGATAAAGGTAGCTATCCTCTAGGGGCTAGTACTTCGAATAAGAAGTTCCTACGCCGAATGTCAATCAAGTTCTTTTTAAATGGCAATGTACTTTATCGAAGGACGATGGATCCGGGACTTCTGAGGTGCGTTGATAAGAAAGAGGCCGCTTACATTATGGAGGATGTTCATAGGGGAGTTTGTGGGCCACACATGAACGGGCACTTATTAGCCAAGAAGATAATGAGAGCAGGCTATTTCTGGCTTACTATGGAGCATGATTGCATCGAATTTGTCTGCAAGGGTGTTAAGTGCCAAATGCACGGGGATGAGATAAGGGCAGCACCAACTGAATTGCACAACATCCCTACTCCATGGCCCTGTTCAATTTGGGGAATGGACGTCATTGGATTGATCGAGACGACAGCTTCTAATGGTCATCGGTTCATTTTGGTAGCGATTGAATATTTCACTAAGTGGGTCGAGACTGAATCACTTACAAGCACGAAACAAACAAGGTAGTGGCGGAGTTCATCCGAAAGAACATCATTTGCCGCTTTGGGATCTCGAATACATTGGTTACCGACAATGCCAAGAACCTGAACAATGACATGGTAGATGATCTTTGTGCCCAATTCAAGATTAAGTATCGGAATTCCACCATCTACAGGCCAAAAATGAATGGGACGGTTGAAGCAGCTAACAAGAATCTTAAGAGAATTATTCGAAGGATGGTTGACAGTCAGCGTGATTGGCATGAAAAGCTACCATATGCATTGCTGGGTTATCGGATTGCCATCAGGACATCTACTGGGGCAACACCTTACTCCCTCATGTACGGAATGGAAGCTGTTTTGCCAGCAGAGTAGAGATCCCTTCTCTACGCATTCTTATGGAAATTGAGTTAGAAGATGCAGAATGGGTGCTGCTCAGACATGAAATGCTTGCACTCATTGATGAAAGATGGCTAACAGCTGTGTGTCATGCCCAATGTTATCAACGGAGAATGAGAATGCCCGAACTTACAACAAGAAAGTCAAGCCCAGACATTTTCAGGCTGGCGATCTAGTCTTGAAACGTATATTGCCAATACAGGACGAAGTAAAGGGCAACTTTGCTCCTAACTGGCAGGGTCCATTCATTGTACACAAAATATTATCCGTTGATAACTCTTATCCTTACGGACAGCCTGGATGGACAGGTATTTCCCCAACTGATAAATGCGGACATGGTCAAAAAGTTTTTCATCTGATTTGGCAGACTGTGAACCTTTAAGTCATTGCAGAACGTCGGATAGAATTCTACCTGTTGTTTTCTTTCCCTTTTCACCCACATCTGGACTAAATCCTTTTATATCTCTTCTCTTTATTTGCCTATCTTACATTTCAATTGTGCTTTGTCCCTATCCTTTGCTGTAAAAATAAATTGGAACTGAGATCATTTGCAATGTTGGGGCAAATTGTTATTTTGGGTGGCAAAAAAAAAAAAAAAAACTTTGAGAGGCTGACCAAAACAAATGCCCAACAAAACTCAAAGTTTGTTATAATAAAACTGGGGCAATTTTTTTCAAATCTATTTCCCCAGTTCAGTCAGTTGCCTTCAAGTAAGACTCTCAGTCCAAAATTGGGACAATTCTTTTAGATAAAGGACATAACCAGTTTTCATCAGATCACAAACCCGCTCTTCCATCCCTTGTAGCTATGTTCTTTCCAACCAAAGCGTCCATCTTAAACTGGGGCAAGTTTTTGTTAAGATAATCATAATCTTTACCAATCACACGACTTAACCTATTTTGAGCCTAACTATCCTAAGTTCTGCATAGGCTTAAAGGGAGCAGTTTGTACGGTCTCGGCAGTTGATGTTAACATGTCTATCCCAATTACAGGGAAGGCAACTTTACTGATGCCGAAAAACTTTGAAAACTAAAAAGTTTGTTTGCATTGGAAAAGGCGATTACTTAACCAGACGTCTTCTGTTTACTCCCACACCTTGTCGTTTACTTGGACCTCATAGGTGAAAACCCGGAAAGGGCACCTTCGTTTAAAAAGACATCCGTAAAAAAGGCTTGGTTGAAAACCCTACGGGGTGGTCTAGGCAAAATAAGAGTGTGCGAAAAAAATAAAAATAAAAAAAAATAAATAAATAAAAGGGAGGAAAACCTTAGTGAAAACCTGAAAATGAGCTGAGGAAGGGGAAAACTGAGCAAATGTTCAAAGTCTGGTTGATGACTTCTCTGGGTCCAAGTCTGGGAAAGTGTTCAACTGAAATTTGTTGACCGAAGTTAGGCTTATTGGTTGCCTCTAGTTGTTCTCTCAACACAGTCATTGGACTTTAAAAGGCACGTATCCGATGGATCCAAAGCATTGCCTGATCGGGTCCAAATCACTTGGAATGAAAGTCAAAGCGGTGTTAACACGGTGATGGCATGATTTTTACTAAGATTGCTCCCATGTGCCTGTATTATTTATTCATGTACTTCTATCAAACTCACATGCTGCCATTTAGTTTGTTTGTAGTTTTTCTTCTTGTTGTTGATAATTTAGTTGTCAAATATGTGAAAACCATCGATGTTTAATTGAACTACGTTCGACCTGATTCCTGTGGTGGGTTACGTAGGCAACTCTTAGCTAGCTCAGTCGCCTTGCTTATAGAAATGTTCGCTAAGATTGACATTTTGTATGTTTTGGCATTGACCAATTCGAGTTTTCTTTACTTGATATCGCATTGTTTTGAGTACTTGTAAGTACATGAAAAAATCTACGACACTGGGGAAAATTTTTATTGATTGGATATCCTTCATAAACAACAAGGGATACACTAATCCTGAGAGCTGTATTGATACCCAACGGTCTTTTTTTGCATTTTGAAAGGGGTGATTCACGCCAACCCCTAATGAAGCAATCAACCTCACAGTGTCGTCTGGATGACTGATCATTGAGATAAGGTAGCCAGAGCCACTCCAAATAATTCCTGTATCGGCTACTGTTTAAGGCTTAATGTCCCAGTTTACAATCCAGTCATGATTAGGGTTAACTACTAATTGCCTTTTACACTTCATTTCATGGGTAAGCCCAGAACATGACATGGCTCCGTGTATGTATCATACTTATTGCATTTTACCCAATAAACGAATTTCGGGTTCTCATTTTCATTTTTCATTAACCTGATAAACGAATTTTAGGTTTGTATTTTCACCCAATAATTGAATTTCGGGTTCTCATTTCCATTTTCATTAACCTGATAAATGAATTTTAGGTTTGCATTTCTGCATCACCCAATAAACGAATTCAGGTTTGCATTTTCACCCGATAAACGAATTTCGGGTTCTCATTTTCATTTTTCATTAACCTGATAAACAAATTTCAGGTTTACATTTTCACCCGATAAACGAATTTCGGGTTCTCATTTCCATTTTCATAACCTGATAAATGAATTTCAGGTTTGCATTTTCATCCCCGATAAATGAATCTTGAGGTTCCATTCTATTAACCTGATAAACGAATTTCAGGTTTACATTTTCATCCCCGATAAATGAATTTTGGGTTTCTATTTTCATTAACCTGATAAACGAATTTCAGGTTTGCATTTCTGCATCACCCGATAAATGAATTTGGGTTCTCATTTCCATCTCCATTAACCTGATAAACGAATTTCAGGTTTGCATCTTCACCCGATAAACGAATTTTGGGTTCTCATGTCCATTTTCACTAACCTGATAAACGAATTTTAGGTTTGCATTTTCACCCGATAAACAAATTTCGGGTTCTCATTTCTATTTTCATTAACCTGATAAACGAATTTCAGGTTTGCATTCCTGCATCACCCGATAAACGAATTTCGGGTTCTCATTTCCATCTCCATTAACCTGATAAACGAATTTCAGGTTTGTATTTTCACCCGATAAATGAATTTTGGGTTCTCATTTCCATCTCCATTAGCCTGATAAACGAATTTCAGGTTTGCATATGCACTCAGTTCAATAAACGAATTTCAGGTTGACAAGGGACATTTTCATTAACCTAATAAACGAATTTCAGGTTTGCATTTTCATCCCCGATAAAGAAATTTCGGGTTTTCATTCTATTAACCTGATAAATAAAACGAATTTTAGGTTTGCATTTCTACATCAACCGATAAACGAATTTCGGCTTTCATTTCAAGTTTGCATTACCCGAGAAACTCACCGTTCGGGTTTTCATTTCACTCTTGTTACCTCGATGACACAAAGTCGGGTTTTCATTTTAATTTACATGTCTTTACCCCGATGACATAAAGTCGGGTGTTCATTTGTGTTTACATACCTTTGCCTTTATGGTACAAAGTCGGGCTTTTAATTCACATTGTTTGCTGAGTTTCATCACCAGTAGTGTTTGCATGTTATGGCAAGTTAGTTTTCTTTGTCATTCACAGCTACGTTTCATTCTAAGTCCCTGTCTCCTGATAAACACCAGATCGGGATTTTATTCTTATTTTCAAGTTTCATTTATGTCTCTTATGGTTCATTTCACTGGGCGTCTTTTTATTCACTTGTTTCCCCCAATGAAGACTTTTCCGCTCTGGATGAATAGATAGACCTAATCTCCCCGGTGTGTTTGTCAAGATGGTGTTTTTCAATTTCCTCTTTCATGACCTCATGAGCTTAATGTTGTCATGTGGCAAATTTTGTTGCATGATTGGAATCATCCAGTCATGCGGTGTCTACAATCTTTGCCTAGAGTTTCTTCGATCCTCTTCGACACTCTAGCAAAGAGGGGCAAGCTGTAGACACCTATTTTTGTCCCTTAAGTTCTCCCCTATTTTTCTTTTAACTTGACTCTCAATTTTCTTTTTAATTTCCCTTTTAATTTCCTTTTAACCTGCTCTTTGATTTTCTCTTAATTTATCCTTTAATTCCCTCTTAATTTGTCTTATGGTGTTTAGTTATTATGTGTTTTATGCATTTTGAAATACTAACAATGAGTTTTAATATTATTAAGTTTTTAGATTTTTTAAAAAAAAATTATAAAAAAAAAAAGAATTCAGCGCGTGAACAGTACCGTGCGTATTGTTCACGCGCCGAACAGTCAGCTTGACAGAGCTGTTTTGGACACGTTTTTCTCTGTATTTTTTCATCCATTCTCACCAAAGAGATTTCAGATGCCCCATACCCCAACATGACAAGGAATGGTCTTTGACCATTTTTACACTCAATCCACCTCTTTGAAGAGCAAAAAACTCAGCTTAAAAGAAAGAGGACGAAATTTCTGCAGAAAAGAAAAGAGAGAAAAATTTTTCTAAGTTTAAAAATCTTCCAAACAGCCAACTTTGAGCCAAAATTTCAAAAGCTTGAAAAGGAATTAGACTAAACTCAAAGAAAAAAAGTTGTAGAGGGTACTTGGAACTACAACTTGTCTTTGTAAAGCTTAAGCAAAATCATTTATTTGGAGGGTCAAAAACGTGGTATAAGAAGCTAGTGGCCAAGAAAATCTGCAGAAAAAAAGAGAAAATTTTGAAGCCTGGAAAATTTTCTAGACAGCCAAATTTGAGCCAAGATTCCAAGCGATTAAAAAGGAATTAGACTAAATTCAAAGAAGAAAAGTTGTAGAGAGTACCTGGGACTACAACTTCTCTTTGTAAAGCTCAAGCAAAATCATTCAATTTGTAGGGTCAAAAACGTGGTAGAAGAAGGCTGGTGGCCAAGAAAATCTGCAGAAAAAAAGAGAAATTTTTCTAAGTCTGGAAAATTTTCCAGACAGCCAACTTTGAGCCATGATTCCAAGCGATCAAAGAGAAATTAGACTAAAGTCAAAGAATAAAAGTTGTAGAGGGTACCTGGGACTACAACTTATCTTTTCAAATATCAAGCAAAATCGTTCTCTGGTGGGTGAAAAACATGGTGGAAGAAGGCCGGTTAATCAACCGAAAGCTTGGAGGTGCCGAAAGCAAATTCGGCCCAAACGCACTCCAAGCCAAGTATAACCAATTCCACCACATTCCTGAGGTTGAGGTGAGTTAAATGGGCTTTTGAATCGATTGTTTTGATGACAAAATGCTTATCTTACTATTTTTACATTATTTATGACTTAATTTTCGAATTTAATTTTATTGTTCATAATGTTTAAATTTAATATTTTTATTAGCTTTAGAATATTTTTTGGAGTGTAATCTCTAAAGGTTTACACGAAAATTTTGTGGAATGTTTTATGCAAGTTTATGTTTGGTTCATATGCCCACTTTCACCCTTTGATTTATGTTTATGTAGTTGGTTATGTTAATTAATTGTTATATCTTCATGTTCTATGTAAATATTAGAATTTTATGGCTATTTTCTTAGAATTTTTGGGTTAAGGTTTGAAGGTTTCACTTTTTGGGGTGGTTATGGAGTTGGGAGAAGTTGAGGGAATGCAGAGAAACTTTCAAGTGTATAAATAAAAACAAACTGAACCATAACCCAAAAATGGCTTTGGGCTAGTGGTTCAACAGCTGTGTTCCTTCTTTGTGGCTTGGGTTCGAATCTCCTTGTCCCGATTTTCCTTAGGATTTTTTGAGTTTTGTCCCCTTGGGTCCATAGGACTGCCACGTTATCGATTACGTGGAGCCCTGTCATCCCACGTCAGCAATGACGTGGCAATCCCCAAAAAAGAAGAGAAAAAGTCTTCTGACATGACCCACTATGAGGCCACGTCATCGACGACGTGGCACACACAAATCTTTTAAGGGACCATTTGATGCCACATCATCGATTATGTGGCACACAAAAATTTTTTTTTAAAAAGTTCAGAAAATTTTTTATTTACGTTTTAACCCTCCAGATTTTAGATTTTTGCATTTTAGCCCTCAAATAAATTTCTTAATTACATTCAGGCCCTTAAGAAATTTTCTTTAATATTACTATTTTTTTTTCTTTTCAAATTTCTTCTAAATTACGTTTTTAATGACAATAGCCACCAAGCTTTAATTTGATTTTTGTTTGACATTTTAATATGTTTAATTACCCTTTGATTGTGAAATTACCGTTTTGGCCTTATGAGTATTAAATTATAAATAGGCTCTGATTTTACACATATTTTTCGATTAGTTTCTTTTGTGATGATTTGTGCTTTATTTTTTATGTTTGTTGGTCTCGATATAATATTTATGCTTTTTCTTACTTGTTAAATGATGTGAATTTACTCTTCTGTCATTCTCAAATTTTGTTTAGTTGCACGACTAGACATTAAATATTTGAATCAAACTCAATTTAGTCCATGACTTAATAACTGTATCAATAATATAAAATCGGGCTAGAAGTAAATTCTGGCGTGCATGACAAACGACTGTTTTGCCCCTTGGGAGTTAAAGGGCACTACAAGCTAAATATGGGCGACTTTAAATTAGACTCCGGGCTAAATTTACCTGTCAATGTTATTATTTATCATTTATTTTCATTTTTCTCATTAATATGTACATATTTTATTACTTTTAAACTATCTTAAGCACACGTACTCTGCAAAGTCGGCAATAATGAATACTAAAATTGAAAAGAGAAACGCGATAAAATCATGCAACCGGTCCAACGCCGGGTAAAGTGGGTGCCGAGGAAAATTCAAATCTATCCCAAACCTTCCAATTTTACAACAGGATTCCCGAACTCATGTTTTTTGAATTACGTGGACCAGGAGTCAATCTAGACTATGGTTTATTTTTTCTTTAAATTTTGATGTATTTTTGTCTCCGGTACCTTATGTGTACCGGAGACCGCGACTCCAATCCTGTGTTCCCTAGCTTAGATTATTTTTGTACAATTCATAGTAGCATTTAAAGCCCCGTTATGTAATAGTAAATAGGTGATTCATTTAAATTGGTAATAGTAAGTAGGTAATTTCTGTTTGTAATAGTAAATAAGACTTTTACATTTAATCACCTATTTCACGAGCACCACATTGGCGACGGTGCCGGTCCCAAAGGTACCGGCCAGACCACGGGTTGTGAGGGGGTGCGACAAAGGTGTTAGTGTTTGTTCTATTTGCCAACAAAGATCGCATTCTTCACGTCATTCAAATAAGAGTTGTACCATATGGAATTCTTCTCTTTCTCAGTATGATCTCTATCATCATATCTATTTTATTTATCAATTCTCCTATCCTACCTAAGTCTATGAATTTCTCTATCAATTCTATATCTTATCCTTACCAATGAGCTTCCAACATTTTCTCCTTAATATATACCTAGGCGTTGTTTCAGAGCATTCTCAAAAAAAAAAGTTATTGTACACCCCAACCCCATCCCTTGGGAAAAAAAAGGTACCATTGAAGAAAGGAAAGAGGGAGATAGTGGTTCTTGTTGTTCCCGTGAAGCGAAGATCATTCACTTGGTGAATAAAGTTGGTCAACCTCTTTTTGGCTCAGCCAAACATTTTTTCTCACTGAATGAGCTTTCTACAATAAAAAGCCATGCGAGAACGTATTCTCTTACCTAAGTTTCTTTCCTATGCATTAGCTCTCCTCACCGTGAATGGTTCATTTATGCCCGGTGTCGTGAAATGATTGAAACTACGGCGGAGTCGAAATGGATTTTGTTCTTTGTATTCAACAAGTATTGCATGACCAAATACTTCAAGGAAGTGCACACTGCATGGAGGGTCCGTTAAGTAGATGACAAGTCGGGCCGTTGGAGCGAGACTTCTTTCGAAAAAAGAACTTGAATAACTTAGTTTTCTTGAACGAGTCGTCCCATCGGCCATTTTATCAAGAATGCTATGTCATTTACAACGTTGGTGTATTTCAGATGCTTGAAAGCCCCACTAGTCTGAAGTTAGTTAGAAAGATTCTTCTTTATCGATAGTGATCAGTCATGGAATCCATAGCATTGCTTTTTTTTTGGCCAAATCTTGATTTCTTTTGCTTATCCCGATCGTTGAGCCTGATTGATTCAAGTAATTTTTTTGCCTCTCAGCCTTATACATTGTTTTGTTCTTCTTTTGTACATCATTTGAATGAAGACACCCAATAGTCCCGATTTTCCCAAATCCTACTAATGGCCCTTCTTCTTCTTTCTAGATCTAGATTTATTTCGTCGTTTCAATCATCATGGTTGACGAGGAAGAAATAAATGAATGAATGTTCTTTTGGGAAAATGTAGATTAATACACCTACCGAGACGAAAGCTGAAAGAGAGTCTCGTAGGTGTACATATCGAACCGAAATAATATCTCAGATTAACATCTTTATACACTAATTTGCCTATCTCATAATAAATAGAGTCAATGGTGACTCTAGAATGGAAGAGCCACTTCCTTCTTGCTTGATAAGAAGGCCTTCCTTTCACCAGCACAAACTAAAAGTGGTCTCTGAACTGTGCTGGATAGTTACTCATCACACGACTATTGAACCCAACTCGTAGTGGATCCCAGGAGACAAAGTAAAAGCACTTGATCTTTTGTCCCATACTTTGAGATGCCCCTCTTCGTCGATCAATGCCATAAAGGCTATGGCAGGCTTTTTTCTTTAAGCCATTCTTGGTTTAGTTCGGATAAGTCAAGTACCTTCAGTCGGTTCGCTCTGGTGGTCTTCGCATATGTTTCCTAAGATTCAGAGCTGTTCTGATTTGAGATTAGAAAGGAGCATCGGCCAAGTGCCATGAATGAATAAGAAATTGATAGTAGAGGCAATCAATGATTTTTATTCAATCGAGTTCTAGCGAGAAACGTGCCAATTACACGCCGGGGATTGGTAAGATCTGAGGGACAATCCTTCCTTCAAATGTAAGTAGGCCCATCAACAAAGTAACTAGTCCTTGATCAGGCAGGGGGCAATTTTGTTTTGCGCAACGTCCTCATAGTAGGAAGAAGCAGTTGTCATTTGAAAGGAAAGGCCTTTTGTATAGGGTGTTAAGAACCTCCCCACCCTGATGAAAATCCTTTCTATCTTATTAGTAAAGCCTAAAACCCCTGTAATAAAAAAAAAAGTGCTAACGAGCAAGAAAAGGGATGCGCGTTAGCATAACGCTTTCATGCAGCTAATACCATTCCTTCTTGGCTTTACTAATATTAGAATCTAAATAGTTGGCCTTTTTTTCTCAATGTCAACTTTCTCCTTTCTTGCTTTAGTTTGTTTGTAGCCAGCCTATTTTATGAATATACAACTCTATATACTGAGTGAGACTCCACCCATATCCCTAATAGTGGTTATTCTTCTATACCATTCTATATTTTGTTTGACAGCTTAAACTAGGTTCCACTTTAGATAGGTTTTTGGTCTTAAATCAAGATATGCCAATGGCATATTGAAATGATTGATAGCTGCTTAGTCTCAACTAAGAGTATAATCTCCTTTTATTGCTTCTTTCTTTGAATAAAAGAAAGAAGGGTCGATTTAGGCTCCTTTCCTTCCACCGCTTAGCTGCACCAGCAGATACTACAATCCGTCAATCCCATGTATCTAACCAGCTCCGTGCTGTTCACCGATTCCACAAAAAGTCTCATTTATTGATACAGAGCAAAGTTTAGGCACCAACCGAGAAACATCTCTTCTTTTGCTTCAATCTATTCACTAATCTAGAACTTAGCAATTCTTTTCTTATTGATTCTAGGAGAGGTGGCATTCTTGAATGAAGTCTATCCAAATCGAATTAGCACTTTTCAAATTAGGCTAGGCCTCTCCAAAGAATGGTCCGGATTTCTTCGCCCAGTATTCTACACCTTGCATTCATGATATCTACATTCAACGGTGCCCTGGAGACATGGTCAAAGCAAGTCTCTTACTGTGCTTTCTCTTGTGCTCTTTCACGACATGCTCTAGTCCTGGGTGTCTTCCAGTGGTCTTGTAGCCTTAGAAGAAGTCATTTCTGCTCGGGACATTTGTAATGTCTTCCCATGCTTTTTTTATATTTTAAATCTAGGACAAACTGAAGAAAAAGAATGACCCATTCAGTGACTTTCGTTGTCGCCCTCACTTGAATCTGAACTACAATTCAGATCGAGTCTTACCAAAATCAGATTTCTTTTTCATGCCATATGTGCTTATACTTTACCTTTTTTCCCATTTGCTTGCTGATCCAGTATTTATTCTCGAAGGTCTTCATTTCCTTGTAAAAACAAACTCTCCAAAATTATGACCAACCATTCCTTCAGTATTAGAAGTTTTTCCATTGAAAATTCATACATAGCAATCAACGAATTTCGAAAAATAGAAGATCTACGTGACCAAATTTGCCTATTAAAAAGAAGATCTAACTTTTTCTTTTTTCGCACGAGGAATGCATCAACAAAAAAACCCTTCCATACAGAAAGAAGACCATCGTGGCATGAACTCAGAATTTCTTCCCCTACTTCAATAAAGGCTAGGTCCAACTCTTACTCCTTTTCTCCTTCATCCTCTTTGGTTCTTCTTTCACCAATGATTGTTTGGCCCTACAGTGGTAGAACCTTATGAACTGGGCATACTCTTTTATTTTTTTATCTTTAGTATCTCAACAATGCATTCTTTTCGATTTTGTACCCTATGTTGGCTTGCTTCACATAGGCTACATACACTTCGTAGCGGTACATTGAACAGCAACCCAATCTCAACAAATTGAAAACTAGAAGCAAACAGATCTAAACCTTCCTTAAAGTGGGACGATCACTCCTAAACACAGTCTGCATCTTATTATACGATACTGGTGCATCAGGCAGCACAACAAATGCAATCCTAGGATAAGCCTTTTTGAGTTGGATTTTTAAGAGTTTCTGTGAGGATTTGACTTTCTTTTCTTCGCCCTGACTCTAATGAACTTGTTTTAGTAACTTTTGATAGCGAGCTGCTCAGGTTAAGTACAAAAGCTTAAACCTTTCGTATTACCAAACCTGTTGGAGAAATTGAAGTGAGATTTGGATAATCAGGAATAGGGTAGGCTTCATAGGAAGGTTTTCTTGAGAGGTATTAGTTTGCACCTCTAATTGAATTTCCAGCCATTTACCTAACTGTAGTTCGAGGACCAGTTTCAGTTGGTCTAACAAAATAGAAAAGTTGGCATACATCCAAATTAAATAACAATTCTTCTACCAACTATTCTTGAGACAATTGCACTCCTAAGGCAAACTCTTATAGAATCAGTACAGACAGTGCTTAGACCTAAGGATACCCCTCTATTTAAAACCTACATAATCTATGCACAGCTAGGTGTCAATCTCTGTGATATGAAGTATGCTAAGAGAAAGGGAGCATTCAAGGTAAGGAATAAATTATTTGCCCCATATATTACTTATATTCTCAAGCCCATCCATCTTTATTTAAGAAGGCATTACTTTGCTATCATTGATCTTGTTTTACATAGCGTTCATTAAGCCCGCTCCGTGTAAGCCTTTACTATTTTCTCCTTGTACTCTTTATGTAAGTGAGTTTAGGATTCTATAATGAATACTAGTTCTAGGGATGGTTTTTGTAAAATCATATAGTTTCAATCATAAGGCCTTCTCTTAATAGTGATAGGTAAAGGCACAGTGTTCCAAAAAAGTTAGCGACAAAAGCGATTTGAGATGGATTGCTGACTCTGCCTACTTCTTCTCTTTCTTTCTGAACTACCCTATCATGTCAGTAATAGAAGTTTCATAGAGATGACTACTAATAGTTTGAAGAAGAGGATCTAATTCTAACCTTTATTTTATGTTGCCAACTTCGAGCATTACTTGATTAACAGGGTTTCAGCACTGAGTTAACAAAGAAAAGGCTCTTAGGCTTTTGAAGGGCTTTATTCTTGAACTCGAAATGGGGTAATCCTACACATACACCCGACTAAATGGAATTTCTTCTTGATTGAAGTATTCCATTAAAGCCCTAGATCGTAGCTACATTAAGAGACTCAGGTGATACATTAAGAGAGTCGACTAGGCAGTACACAATAAGAATTTCTAGCCTGAAAAAAAGAGGAAAAGAGCTTTCTGTTGTTGGTGTGGATACAATTAAAATTAAGATGTGTGTAGGGTTGTTCGAACTTTGGAGGTACGACATGTTCCAGAACTAAGAAAGAACCTAATATCTTTGAGTCTTCTTGGTTCCCACTATTACCAGTATTCGGATGAAGGTTATTTATGGTGCCCTGGTTGTGATAAAAGGGAAGGAAAATTGTCCAAGCTTATGAACAAGCTCAATATAGCAAAAATGGGTAGGTAAAGGCATTTCGGGAAGGGATTGAAACAAACCTTGACAACTATGTTTTAGATGATTCTTGGTATCTGATTTTCCATTTTTTTTTTCATTTCAATAGTAGGCAGGCAAGGCTAAATGAGAAGGTAGCACCAAAGAGCGTTTGACATAGATAGTGAGCCTTATTGAGGATGGTTGGTTTGGGACAAGAGAATAGCATACGAAGATCAAACGGGAATGAGCATCATCTGCTTGTTATTGAAGCAATGAAAGTCTAACCTTGACCAATTTTGAGGTTAGCTTTAGCTAACTTTTTTACCACTGAAAAGTAAAAAGATTAGAAACTAGCTAAAGACCAGTTGCGTATCAAGGGCTTGGGACTCACGCATCTTTTATGAGTTGACTAGGTCTCTCTAAATAAAACAAGCTTTGTAGAGGCAATTCCCACCTAACTTGGTCTATTATCGATGATTTTCTAAGAAGAACTATGGCAAGTTTGAGAGCTTGATTTGTGAAACTTAAACAAGCACCTCTCTAGGCTATCTGAAGAAAGAGAATTCTCATCACAAAGGTTGTAAAAATGGCATGATGAGAACAAATTGTAGGAATGAATAGGAATTCTTCCTAAACTAAAGTATGTGTGATTGGCTGATCGCACGAGTAGAAGATCTGGCAACGTCCTTCACATCTATGCTATTTCCTTCATGGGTGGTGATTGCTAGATTTTAATTGATGATGTCCCACCAAACAGGGTATAGTACCACTTTTTATATAGACAGGCCCATTGGATGAAAGTGTTTCACGGTTTCAAGGATCCTTATTTGACTATTTTCTTTTCATAGGCAAGACTAACTAGTCGTTCAAAAGAAATGAGCATCTGGCATAGGAAGCAAGCATTGGAAAGGCTTTCTTTGAATGATCGATTCTTGTTTCACATGTATGTTCATCCGCAACAAATATAGCATGGTCTGTCCGCTTGCGCTCTTAATTGGTCTTGGTTCATTTTCGGTACCCAAATTAACTTCTCGTAACTCATTTACAATAACCTGTCCACCTACTTCGAATTCCGGGGGTGTTGGTTAGGGTTCATCTTTTTCTTCATCCACTGCAACCATATTCATAGAAGCACTAATGACTTCATAGTTGAAGGTATTCTTAATTTTCTCCGCAATAAAGTTGGATGCATGCCTATCATAACCCAATCCCCATGGAAATTGGTGACGTACCATCATAATTTTAAACTCTTTTCTGTTCTTCATTCATAACAAATTCAAAAGGGAACTCCGTTCTTTCCTTCCTATTTGGATCAAATCCAATCTTTCTCAACATTTGCGTCATCCCTAGACTAAAATTCACATATTTGTGATACTTTTTAGATTTAGGTGCCTTCGGAACGAGTTTGAGAGATTGATCATCCAAATTTACCGAAGCATGAAATTTTATTTCTTTGGAGTACCTATCTTTAGGTGCTTGAAATAAGTTATATGTAATGACACACGAACATTCCAAACTTTTCAAGGGAATGACATAATCGTCCTGCAAAAGTTGTAAGAGATTGGAATACTCAAAAATTGGTGCCCCCGGCTTTCTTTAGGATCTTGAAACATAAAGAAGAGTTCATTTCTTTGAAGTACTTGTAGTACTTTTCTCCTTTCCCTTTCCTCACACCTTTACCTTGTAATATTTTGCATCGGCATAATGTGATTCTATCTCACTAAATAGAGAAGAGACTATATGCCACGATACGTCCTTCTTCATTATTTTTCCCCAAAGGTATTTTAAGCATTGATGATAAGTACAAGGAATTACTCCATTGTTATGGATCCATGGTCATCCTAACAAAACGTTATAGGATGTATCAGTATCAATTATAAGAAATTCATTATCTTCTTCTATTTTACCAAACTTTGTTCTTATTGTGGCTTTACCAGTGGGTCTTTGTTCATTTTCATTAAACCTTCGGATAACCACATTACAAGATTGAAGCCTTGAATGGCAATTGCCTAATGCAATTAACATCTTTCTTGCTAATAAATTGATTGTTGAGCCTCCATCAACAGGATCTTGAGAGACTTTGAAATTATTTACCACCATAGTCATGTAAAGTGGGTGATTGTGATTTGGGTCATACATGGTATCATCTTTGAAAAGGTAATTACTGCAGCAGCATGAACAATTTTTGGTTGTTCATTGGCTCTTGTTGATGGTTTTCCTTTTGGGTTTCCCCTTTGCCATGTTTACCACACATTTTGCTTGGTCCAATGCATTTTGATAGACACTATATTCTTCATTGTTAAAATCAATTTCAATAGCTACCACATTACATGAAGCACGAACCTCCTCTGATACTACTTCATCATCTTGAGCAGGGATCATGTAACATAAATTTACTGTAGGTCTAAAGTAGTACAGATCATGATCATCTAGAAATGACTCCCATTGATTTGACTCATACCAAATATCATCATCAAGTAGTAATTATACACTATCTGTGTGTTTCCAAACCCTTGATTTTTTTCATGCTATTTTTTTTATCTCAGAATCAGAGGCATAATCAATATCCCCAATATTTCTTTTCGGAGTTTCCATGGTTTTAGAACTCCCCAATTCTCTAATATTTGAGCCAATTAATTTTTTGAGGGTGTGAATCCTTTACTTATCGGCTCAAAAATTGGAGAATTTGGTTCTGAGCAAATTTGATCTTGGATCCTTGATGGAACACAATCAAAATTTGAGAAGAATCATTGGTGATAAGGTGTATCTCCAAACTTAATTTCTCATCTGAGTAAGATAGGTCCCCTATTATAAATCCTGTGTGGCTTATGGATATAGGTGATCCCACAGGAGTTGCTAATGTATATTCAGATGACATTAATGACAACCTCCTGGTGAGACAATTGTATAATCATTGAAGAACTCCCGATCATCACTTAATTCTTCCCCTACTTAAATATAATTGTAAGATAGGATGATCTCTTCTTCTTAATCTTTCATTTTATGGTTACAAAAACCTTCACGCATAAATTCTTCTAAAGTCACTGGGACTCCAGGAGATTGAATCAATAATCCTCCAACAAGCTTTTCTGCCTTCTTGGTTTTCTCTGACTTATTTTTCTTGTTTTTCTTCTTCTTGGAGATTTCATTCCTTTCTTCATCTTTTGAAAAGGCAAGTTTTTAAATTTGGAGCAATTTCCTCAAAGTATTTTGACATCTTTTCTTTGCTCCTTTTCTTTCATAAACAATCCATTTCTCCATCACCTTCTTCAATATCCTCTAATTTAGGATTTTTTCAATTGAGTACAATTTTCCTTTTCCAAAAAAACTTATTGGGTTAGAAGAAGATTTCTTGACATGAGAGATTTCAATGTCCCCGTTGTCAATTAACTTTTGAATCTTCTCCTTAACCACAAAGAATTTTTCAATTGGATGCCCAATCAGACGTTAATAGGGGCAATAATTTGGATTGTCTATTTTTTCCCCCATGTTGTGGTCGTTTAACATCAAGAAGGGTTGTTAAGTCTTTCTTGAGCAATTATTTGAGTAAACCATCCACAATTTCATCAAGAAATGAAAATTTCTTTTCAGTTCTTTCCTTTAATAATGGTGGTATTTTACCCTTCTAATTTTCATTTGCCTTGTCATCATCCTTCTTCTTTCCGATGACCATGGGATGTTTTCTTCTTGTCTCTACCATCACATTTTTTACCTTTTCTATAGCTTTTGGTCTAGGACGTCTCTTATTAAGATGCATTCTCCAAGTCATGAGCCTTGGTGCACAAGTCATTGAAACCATCAAATATTTGAGGCATCAAGTGAACAGAAAGCTCATGCTTAAAGTTATTCAAGCACATCCGGACCATTTCAACTTGCGTGAACTTATGTGGGCACTTGAAGGTAAGTGCTTGTCATCTAGCTATAAAGTTTTTCTAACTCATTTCCTTTTGTTTTGTTTCAATGAGTTCAACAATTCCAACAGTCCTTTTTGTATTACTAAACTGATTGTAGAATTGACTCACCTTAATTTTCCAACTAGGAATTGACCATTCTGGTAGATTTGAATACCAAGTAAAAGCGGATCCTTACAATGATTGAACAAATAATTGCATCCACAAGGTTTTATTTTCTCCAAGTGGAGCAAATCATGCAAGGAAATGTGAAACATGTTGCCGTAAGTTTCCTTTTCTCTTAAAGATTTTAAATTCTAGTTGGATAAAACCAGGTGGAAAGGCAATTTTGTCAATCCATGAAGGATATGATGTGCTTGGAGATTAACCTTGAGTAATTATTTTCTCCTCCCTCCAATTGATTGAACTATTTTCTTACAATATCAATAATGAGACTAATAAGGTTAGGATTTATATTACTCTTATTAACTCCAGACTAGATATTATTTCCTCCAACATTTGGATGAGAATTTTCCCAAGCATCATAGTTCATCTGTCCATTGCCCCTAGTGCTAGGGTAAAATTTTCCCCGTGGATTAGTACTACAACTAGCTTGTCCATTGCCCCCAAGGTATACTACGAACTAGGGCATCACCATTTGTTGTGGTTGAACATGCTTTTTCTCTTGCTGAGACAATCTAGAATTAGGATTTTCTATCTCAGCCATGAAAGCCGAAACTTTTTCTTGGGCTTTTTTCAATTGTTCCTTTGTCAATTTTTCTCTCTCATCACTCTCAACTTCTGCTGCTATGACTGTGCCTTTCCTTGGTGGGCTTTTTGAGTCTTTGATAGGAGAGATGAAGTTTCCTTCAATGATGATCCTCTCAATTGGGATTTGCACATTTTCCCCAATAGTAACCCCTTTAGACATGGAACAAGTGATTCACCTTTGTTCATCCCGACAAGTCATTATTGCTTTCTCTTTTACAGGATTCCTTTGTACTGAATAGTACTTTAACCAGTTGCACTCTCTTGACCTTCTTTGTTTTTCTTTTGACCTTTTTGCTTCTTTTTATTAGCATTGGTACCATTTTTGTTAGTACCCAAAGTCTCGTTGGGGCGAACTTCTCCCATCTCTTTACTTCCATCTTGATTTCTAGATTCAAGGGGTTTAGTAAGTTTTACTTCTATCATTATCGTATTTACACGATCTTTGGGTAGAAGTTTCCTTTTGGTCCAAGTAAATCTCTACAATCCTTTATAATGGGTAGGTTGTTTGTTTGAACCTAAGGCATAGGAAGTTGAATGGGTCTAGCTCAATACAAGACTTTAATTTCCCCTGAATGCACTATTCGGCCTAATTGTAGGGATTTGAAGTCAGAATTTACAACGCAACAATTCCTTTAGGTCTATTGCATTCCTTGCAGGTAACTTCATCCTTTCGTGGGCAATTCAAGGTTTTAAGATTTTCATGCCTTCCACTTGTTCTGGGGATGATTTTCTTGTCATGTTGATTCATTTTGTTCTATTGAGGACAAGGTTCATGTATCTTGATTACTTGTCTTCTCTCAAGGATAAATGATTTCTTTTGGTAAGAAAAATCCCTACCAAAATGAATCGAAGGTTCCCTTAGTTTGAAACTTTATTTTCATAAAGCGCCATTATTTGCGAAGAGATTCCTAGGATATCATTTTTCGATTTGGAGCTCCATGTTTATAGAGTGCCGTAAGTGTTCCCGGTGGAAGGTAAACCATTTTTTATATTGGAGTTCTATTTTCATAGAACGCCATTGTTTTGCAGAGGTTGCCTTAGGAAAGGCAACCGATTTTTGAGGTGGGGTTCCATTTTGATAGAGCATAGTCCTATGCCTTGTATAGTAATTCTATTTTCATAAAAAGTGTATAAGAGACCCAAAACTATAGACGTTATGTAGAAAAAAAATTTACTAGCACCATGCTAGACTTTTTTTTTAATAAAAATAAATTTTTTTGCTAGGGAATTTGATTTGGTCCATAAGCTGATACCGAGTTTTGAATTTCACCACTTGCAACTTATAAGAAGTTTCATGCTTTAAAGAAACACAATATCAGCGACGAGTACCAAAAAAGCAAAAATATTGAATCTAGAAACTAAATAAAAAAAATCCTACCATATAAGTGCATTATCCTAGATATATATAGAACATGTCTCCAAAAGAAAAAATAAATAAAAATCATTTTGCACGTTTGTCATTAATTTACATATGAATGCATGCGGTAGGGAAAAAATATTATATTTGTAATACTCCCTGCACATCACCATAATCACGAGATCGCCTTCACATATCATCAATTCTAATTCAAATACATCTCCTACTATTCATTAAGAGAAATGAATAGAAGATTTGTAAAAGATCTAGTTTTCAATATTATAATCTTTATTTCTTTGTTTTACATGCAAACATAAGCCTTGTATTTCTTTGAATACCTACGAGACAAACCGTTAGTATACCAAAGAAAATTGACATATGTTATACTTGCATGTACAGAAAAAAAATATATATATATATACAGATATTAAATTATTTTTTAAAGTAATTATTTTTATTTCTCTTGAAAAGATGGGAGGAGGAGTAGGTCCCACCGAGCGTGTCAGAAAATTTGTAAGTGTAGAATTTGTGCAAAATTTCATTTCAATGTGTTTAACCACTTGACAATTCAAATTTGTATCAAACAAAATTTTTCCTATATATAGATAGGGTTTAAATTGTAGTGGATCCATAATCTCAAATAATTTATATTTTTTTAATATAAATTATTCATTAATTATTTTTCTCGATGTATATTCAAGAAAACACCCCCGATTAATCAAGAGACATAAAAATAAAGAAATGAATTTAACACAATAATATGAATGTAATGAATAAAACAATAAAATAAAAAAGAAATTACTCTAAATTTCATTGACAATTGAGAAGATTATAGGATAATATCAATCGAGTCTTGGCTGAAAATCTAAAAAAAAAAAAAAAAAAATCTACACTAAAGATGCTAATCTAAAAAAATTAGTAAACAACGTAACCTCTTTTTCTATTTTTTACCTCATATTTTTTTTACCTGCTAATGCTCTCTTCTTTTTTCTTTTTCTTTTTTCTTTTTGGTTATTGCTAATGCTCTCTTCTTGTGCCGTCCTCTACAATCTCCCATTCAAGCCTATTTATAGAGTTTTGTTTCTCTAATAAACTTTATTACTTAAACTATTGGATGGTGCTTTTCGCCATTTGCATACCATCACCTTGAGGAATTTGTTTTGCATTGACGTTCAGAATCCAATCTTGATCAACTCGGAAAAGATGAAACAGACATTTAATTAGACTCATACTCTTCATCCTTAATTCAAATAAAATGGCATGGCTTTTCCTCCCAAGAAATTTCGTAAGATCATTAGTCAGTCCAACTTTTGATTTGCAAGGAATAACATAGAATGCCATTATATTCTTGAAGACTATTCCATTTGAATTTGTATGGAATAAAGTAGGACACTATTTCTACACCTATCACTTTCGAATATCTTCAATCGCAAGCCAATTAAATCGAATAGGAATCCACTAGAATTTGGAATCCACTAGAATTTGTATCCCATCCGACGATATATTTATTTAAGTAATGTGTTTATCTTTAATAATTAAAGATTAACATAGCTCGATTTACCCAAAATGTTTTTATTTTTTTATTATTTTTTTTGAAAATTTATCAACGAACAAGGTGTAAGCACCTATGTATAAATTTTTTTGACTCCGATGGGGTAAGCACCCAGGTATAAACTTTTTGTCCCCCAAAGAGGTAAGTGTACCTAGATATAAAATTTTCGCCCCCAGAGGGATAAACAACTAGGTATAAAATTTTGGCCCCCGGAGGGATAAAAACCTAGGTATAAATTTTTTTACCCCCCAAAGGTATAAATTTTCTACCCCTCTACCTGGAAGGCTAAACACCTAAGTACAAATTTTTTGCCCTAGAGGGGTAAGTACGTAGGCATAAACTTTTCATCCCCAAAGGGTAAGTCTTGGTTGTAGTACCAAGTTTAACATAGGTATAACTTTTCACCCCAGAGGAGTGAATACCTAGGAATAAATTTTTCTCCCCTGGAAGGGTAAACACCTAGATATAAATTTTCCGTCCCCAAAGAGGTAAATACCAAGGTACAAATTTTTGGCCCGTAGAAGGGTAAGTACCTAGGCATAAACTTTTCATCCCTGAAAGTGTAGGCCTTGGTTTTAGTACCAAGTCTAATCTAGGTATAAATTTTTCACCCCTAGAGAGGTGAACACCTAGATATAAAATTTTCACCCCTAGAGAGGTGAACTCCTAGATATAAAATTTTCACCTCTTGAAGGGTAAACACCTAGGGATAAATTTTCCATCCCTGAAGAGGTAAAAACCCAGGTATAAATTTTTTCGCCCTCAAAAGGTTTTGACCAAGGTTATAAAATTTTTCACCCTTGAAAGGATTTAACCTAGGTATAAAAAATTTTTCCCTCAGAAGGATTTAATCTAGGTATAAAATTTTTTGCCCTCACAAAGGGTAGCCTTGGTCTTGGTCCCAAGACCAAGGTTAGCCTACGCGCAATTCAAATAGATATATCTTAGTTATGGGATTAAGGATAACATGGCACTTATCTCTTAGGTATGTTTCGTTTTCACCCCAAAAGGGTTATGGTTGTTCTTTTGAGCATAGTTAACCAAGGAATTTCTTTTCAAAGGAAAAAATTATTTTTGCCCCCAGAGTACACCAAGGTCTTGAGACCAAGATTATCCTAGGCGCAACTCTCCTAGGTATACCGTAGCCTTAAGACTAAGGTTATCATAGGCACAAATCTCCTAGGCAAATTATAATTTTTGCCTCCGAAGGGATTGTGAATGCTCTTTTGAGCATATTTTACCAAGGAACTTCCTTTCTAGGAAAAAGTGTATCTTCACCTTCCCCCCGATGGATGTCTCACACCAAGGTCCTGAGACCAAGATTAACCTAGGTGCAACTCTCCTAGGTAAGGTCTTAGTCCTGAAACCAAGTTCGACCTAGGCACAACTTTTCTAGGTGAATGATATAACACTTGTCGTAGGAAGACTTTGTTGTTTGCCCTTGGGAAATGGATGATCCCGGAAGGTGAGAATTTTGAGTGTTGGAAGGGTTAGCCTCACTCTTAGGGTAAGAATTTATTTGACAAGTTGCAATTGTTGAAGACTTAGGTTCCCTCTCAGAGAGTGAGTAGCATCAAAAAGGTGTGTCTCGCTCTTGAAGGTGAATGTTAGCTTGAGAAACCTTCACTTGAGAACATTTAAGTTGGTAACTTGATCTTTGAGAATGTAGATTTTTGACCCTCGGAAGGGTAATTCTCATTCTTGGGAGTAATTGTTAACTTTGTAAACCTTTACTTTGAAAGGCTTAAGACTTACCACTGGAAGGGTAAGGTGATCCCGAAGGATGAGATATTTAACCCTCATAGAAAGGGTAAGCTTCACTTTTGGGGTGAAACTTCAACTTGATTAGCATTCAACTATGAAGACCTAGGTTTACCCTCGGAGGAGTAAGTTGATCTTATAGGATACTAGTTGAACACAACCCTTCGTAAGTTCCAGGTATCCCCATAGGATATAAGTAGAAGGCTCTACTCGGAAGGCATAAGCAGGGGTTTTTCTCTTTGAATGAATGGATACTTAATTTTTTGTCTAATGAGCATATCCTCTAACATAGCATTTGATTGTCTTAACTTATGGATCTCTCTATCCTTGTCTATAGCTTGGAGATCGGGATCCCCAAGTTGACCGCCAAGTCGATCAAACACTTTGATTGATCGATTTGACTGATATTAAGAGGTGATCTCTTTGCCTTTATCCGGGTTGTTGCGATGAGTGTTGCGTGTACTAGGGGGCATAGCTAAAGATGACTTTTAATAACATTCCTCGCAGATAGCGTTATTATGTTGATAGTAGAATTTATCGTGTGCTCATATGAGCTATTGTCTACTTCGACCGAAACCTCAAGATTTTTCACTTGAAAAGGTACCTCACATGAGAAGGATGGCTTCCTGCCTTATAAATTAGACTCTTTTTTACCTATCAACTAATATGGGATCTTTGACCCCTCCACCTTACATCACTAGTGCTTATGGAAGTCTAACCAAGAATAGTCGAAGTCCTCTTTTTCAACAAAGAAAAATAATCAGGGTAAATTACAAAGAACTCTCTCATAACTTGATTAATATTCATGTTACCCCCTTATCATTTTTAAATCTATATTCCACCCCCTTGTGGTTTGAATTAAAGTGAAATCATTAAATATTTCATTAAATGACCATTAGTAGGCTGAAAATTTTTTATTTAAATGGCTATCTTAGTCATTTAAAAACTCTAATCAAAGTTAGTTATATATTTTAAAATTTAACACAACCCCACCCTTCTGCAGAAATTTTTAAGTGGTAGAGTGGTTTAGGATTAGGGGTATTTTAGATTTTTTGCAATACTTCAAATTCATTAAATTTTTAACTTTCCATCCATTATAAAAAAAATGCAAATTACAAGGGGGTGCATTGTATGTTTGAAAATCCCCTAACGTCAACATGAGGCAAATTACAAGGAGATTCATTGTAATTTACCCAAATAGTCCACATTTTCTGCACCAAGTATTTTTCTTGTGGTTGAACCTACCACTGACGAAGATTCCCATACGGCGGAAAAGAAGAGAAAAGACAACTCATAAGAAGTAGACAGTCTGTTGGCTTATTTATTATATTTCTTTCGGAGATTTGTATACACATGTATAATAATTGAACAAATAATATATCTATTTTCCTGGTTTACCTTGCTTCATATCCAACTAAACCACATGCTTGTAGTTTTTAAGGTTATTAGTTACAATTCTCACAAACGAAACAAATTATTATTTGTTGGCTTTCTCAAAAATTTTGATCCTAGGTAAGATTTTAGTCCTTATTTTACTCCTGTGTTTCTTTTTTACCCCTCAAATAACTAAGTAGACATGTTTCTTATGCAGACACTTTTATTTGAAATAGTTTTAAATAAGTTGTGCAAAAATCATTGATTCTCTAACGTATAAAATGTACCTCAAGATCCTTGGACGTGCAATCTATCAGACCATAGAATGTGACGAAATACGGGGTAGAAGATCATCAAATTATGTAGATGCTAAGAAGTTATCAAGCCTTTAATTTCTTTTCTGGTCTTTAATGCTAAATATGTGCTAAAGTATATAGATCTCAGTGCCTAAGAAACATAACTTTCATGAAAATTTGGCCCACAAGCTTTACTCCTAAACTTGGATGTTTTCGACTTTTGAATATTAAATTTAATTAAAAATTTGACGGTTTCACTCCCAACTGAGTTTGAGATAAGGTACACATTTGTTATATTGCAATATACTTTACCAAATTGCTCCCTTGGTTGCATTTTATTTACTGCCTTGAGTTGTGATAAAAAATAATAAAGGTATTAAATTGAATCAATTTACTTAAATATAATTTTACTAAATTGATTAAATTATCATTTTACATTAATATTTAATTTCTCAACTAATTATTCTCTCTCCACATTAATGTGCCCCTAAAGATAAAGCTATAAAAAAATTATTTAGTATTTTTTTGAATTCCTAAATTAATAGATAATTTGGTACAAAATAAGCTGTTTAAGACAATACATAACGGAGTATTTTCAACTTCATGCAAACAAGGGGTAGATATTGTGAAATCTCTAATAATACTTGTTAGTTTTAACCTCCAAATTAAGATCTTTAATTTGTTACAAAAGAAGAACTAAGCAATGCACAAGTTGATCAGTTTATAAAAGCCCAAACAGACAAGTTGATTATCTCATAAGCTCTAATCCTAGATGGAACCTGCCTTCGTTTAACTTGTTCTTTAGTTTTCTACAACCAACTTTTTGAATTGTTCTTTCAAACTTTGAAAATCAACTTCATCACTCAACTCAATCATGAATAGTGAACAAAAAGATTTAGTTGCCCATTTATCAGAAACTAGTTCCTAGCCTTACTGATCACAAAAGAAAGCAAAATGCGGTCTTCAATCTGCCTCATCCTCCTAGTATTCACATTCGTATTATCAGGTTCCTGGGCTACTTCAGATTCAATTTACGCTAAATTTTACCATTGTGTAAATCTCAAAACTGATATTTCTATACCATTCTCTAATGCCTTTTTCACCCCAAATAATGCTTCATTTAGCTCTATTCTTGAATCCACTGCACAAAACCTCAGGTGTTTGGCGCCATCAAACCTGAGCTCATTTTCATGCCATTGACCGAATCCCACGTTCAGGCAGCGGTTATATGTGCAAAAGAGCTCGACATTCTGCTCAGAGTCCACAGTGGAGGCCATGATTACGAAGGGATTTCTTATACTTCCGAATCTGAATCGCATTTCATGGTGGTGGATTTATCCAAACTTCGATCCATTAATGTTAGTATAGAGGAAAACAGCGCATGGGTTCAGGAAGGCACGACAATTGGCGAAGTTTACTTTCTTACAGAATTTCACAGAAAAGCAAAACTCGTGGCTTTCCAGCAGGCCTTTGCACCAGCGTGGGAATTGGAGGGCACATAACAGGAGGAGCATATGGTCCCATGATGCGAAAATTCGGGCTTGGTGCTGATAATGTGGCTGATGCGCAAATAGTTGATGCCACGGGGAGAATTCTATCAATGGGAGAGGATCTTTTCTGGGCGATTCGCGGAGGCGTTGGCGGCTATCAATGGGAGAGGATCTTTTCTGGGCGATTCGTGGAGGCGGTGGCGGGAGCTTTGGTATCCTCGCTTGGAAACTAAGGTTAGTTCCGGTACCTGAAATCGTTACCGTTTTTACTGTTCCAAAAACATTGGAACAAGGGGCTACTAAACTCCTATGTAGGTGGCAACAAGTTGCTGATATTCTTGATGAAGATCTCTTCATCAGAGTTCTCATACAACCTATAAATTCGACTGATCAGAAAGGAAATCGTACTTTACAAACCGCCTATCAGAATTTTATCTTTCTTGGAAGAGCTGACTGGCTTTTAAAATTAATGAAGAAAGGATTTACTGAATTGGGAGAATTGGGATTAACCCGAAAAGACTCTGTAGAAATGAGCTGGATTGAATCAGTGCTCTACATTGCCGGCTACCCCAGAAATATAAAGCCGGAGTTTTTGCTCCAGGGGAAATCATTATTCAACAAGACTAATTTCAAAGCTAAATCAGACTATGTAAAAGAACCAATCCCAGAATATGTACTGGAAGGCATATGGAAAAGGTTTCTACAAGAGGATTTACCAGTCGCGATTTGGAATACTTATGGTCGAATGATGAGTAAAATTCCGGAATCTGAAACTCGTTTTCGTCACAGAAAAGAGAGAGAGTTTATGATCCAGTGGCTAACTGTTTGGCAAAGCGGAGATACGAAAACTGCAGCTAAACACATTGATTGATTAAGAGATTATACGATTTCGTGGCTCCTTATGTTTCCAAGTTTCCTAGAGAAGCTTATGTGAATTATAGCGGGATCTTGATTTGGTAGTGGGTAAGATTAATGGAAACACATGTTTTATGAAAGCAGGTGTTTGGGGTACGAAATACTTCAAGAACAACTTCAAGAGATTTGTACTCGTGAAGGCAAAAGTTGACCTGATAACTTCTTTAGGCATGAACAGAGCATCCCAACACTTCATGACTTGTCTGATGGAAATGAGAAGAAAATGATGAAATAATTAAAGCACTGGAATCTCTTATTGCTTCAGTAGGATTTAATAATGAAGATAGAGATTGATTTTTAACACTTTTGATCAAGATTTGATGCTTTTTCTTAAGGGTAGTATCATCAATTTCTAATTGTTGTATTTTTTTTTTAATCTTGAAGTTTCGGTTTCATAGCAGAGACCATGGTTCAAAGACAGCCTATTCCAACTCCATCTGACATATCCAAAAAGGTTATTCTGGATCCGAAACTGAGTGAAATTGTAGTATAAGTCTTATTTTGGTAAATAATATTTGCATATATTTTTTAACCTATTACATACCCTTAACCCTTTTTAACGAAGTAAAATGACTAAAAAAACCTTCATTCATATTACTCTAGTTTAAAATGACCTTGTTTTAATATTTGCCTACTAGAATAAATTTAAAATATTTTACAAGCTTGAAAATTTATATATAAAAATTTCAAATTTTTATAGAAAATTGTTTTTTGTGCTTAAAAAAAATATTGTTTACATTAATATTTAGCATATGTCTTATGTAAGAGTATAAACTGTATTGAAAATTTGCACAACATATTTATACAAATAGAATAACCGATATATATATATATATACATATATATATATATATATCATTATATATTAATATTTTAATCAGATTCGAGTCTTAATCAGATTCGAACAACCAAATGCATATACTATTTGTGTATTATAATAGTTAAACAGATCCTGATAATTGGATTTACACATGGATCCAAACTGAATAAATAGGTGTGTAACAAGTGTGATCTAGACACTAAGTGTACGGGGTATAGACCCTATAGAATTCACCCATTCCAAACCTGTTTATCCGATATAGATCTACGTACAAACTCAATTATCCATATCTAATTTAGATCCCTTTAACTATTATAATACACGGATTGGATATGGATCTAATTGTTACGATCTGATTATGATTTGAATTTGATTCAAATATTTAATATATAATAAAATTATATATATTAGTTATTCTATATGCACAAATCCTTTGAGTAAATTATTAATGTAATTTGCACTCAAATGTAAAACATATGCATAAATATTTATATGAACTAAATCTTTTATTTAATAATTACAAAAATAAATTCTATAAAAATTTGAAGTTTATATATGTATATATATAAATATAAATAAATATATATATATATATATATATATATATTTCAAACTTATGAAACATTTTCAAATTCATTCTGTTAAGTAAACATTGAAAAAGGGGCACTTTAGGTATATAAAAATGGAATGATATAGATGAAGGGTTTTTAGTCATTTTTTTTGTTAAAAACTATGATAGGGGTGTGTAAGAGGTTAAGAATGGTGTGAAAATATCATTAGCTCTTATGTTTTACTAGTTAAATTCCTTAAACTAATTTAGCTAATTCTTTAAAACTAAAGGTAAATTACCACAAACCCTCAAGTGATATTACCTTTTGACTCATAGCCTCGTATGTTTTGAAAATATCCTTTAAGCCCCTATATAGTTTGTTTCAAAAGAAAAAGTGGACGGACATCATCCACATTTGACGGTTTTTGAAAGCACGCACTATCAAGTGCGTGTTTAATGAAAAATATATTTTTTTTTCAATAAGTTTATGATTAAATTTTCATAAACCCCCATGTGGTATGAATCTCGGAGTCATAATGCCCATATATTTTTGTAAATATATCCTAAACCTCCATGTGGCCTGGAGTAAATGGTAAAGCAAACATAAATCATCCAAACAAATCATATTTACTACACACATGCCCCTATTGTGAGTTGTTGCCTGAAAATTCGTTTTCCCTCCCAAAATGCAGGGCAAAATTAACATTTTATACCCAACCTACCTTATTGTTACTTACATAAACCTATTCTCAAATTTGTACACATATCCTTCATACACAACCAAAAAGCACAATTGCAAGGCTGCATAATGTATTTTTCTATAGTTTTTGTTTTACTTTTTTTTTCATGCATTAATTTACAAATTTGTAATTGTAATAAAAAATTAATACCATTTTCTTCATTTTTCTATCATACAAATTGAATGCTAAAATAGGTTTATGTGGGGTAAACCTATTTTAAATTGAATACAAATTGAAAAATGAATTATTTGAAAGTTTTGATGTTAAATTATATATGGGATAAAAATGTAATTTCAACCAAAATCATGACTTTGGATAGTTTTTGTTCTGTTTTACTATTTAGTCCAGACTACATGGAGGTTTGGAGTATATTTCCAAGACATATGGGGTTATGGGTTTGAGAATCATATCACATAGGGGTTTACATAGGGGATTATAGTAATTTACCCTGATTTAAATATATTACTAAGGGTAAGAATCTAATTTAAACTAAAATAGTTAGTTTAGATGCTTGTTCAGTCCATTCCGTATAAGAGTTTAAAATATATTTTCAAAACATATAGGATTATAAGTCAGAAGGCTATACACAGCGATTTTCGGTTATTTACCCTAAAACTAATCTACAAGCTATTATTTATGAATTGTGATTTCCATCTCTTTTTTTTTATAATTTTTGACAAATTTATTCGATACTACATTGACCAATGTGTAATGATGATTACTGCCATATCGATACCACAACTTTGAACTATAGCCGAAACATAATAAAACGTCAAGTCTATATTTGTTAATTAAGTATTTATATAGCAAAGAATTGATAACCTAAATCTCGAAGAATTAAATTGTCGATAAATTGTACAAAAATTCAAGAACAAAACACTTGACGGAAAGGCTTTTCTATTCTATACACAAAAACTGAACGGCTTACACCAAAAAACAGGAAAATTCTAAGAAAACACAGGCAGATGCAGTCAACTTGAATAGGGCCATGCATTTCATGCATTAATGTTGGCATATTAAAGCAACTTTATTTAATTTAAGAGTCATAGTTTAATTAAATTTTAGTGTTTGAGTTCATAAAGGATTTATTTCCTAGTTAATTGGTGTAGTTAATTAGTGTTATTATTAGATTAGAAGTTGATATTATGTGAGATTATAATTGTAGTCAAATTTAATAAAAATTTAAATTAGTTAATGCCTATTTAAAAAAGTTAATAATTCATTATTTGAATAAAAAAATTATTATTCAAATTTTTTATTATTTAATCCTCCCAAAATTCGCCGTCCGTCCTCCCGTTAGTATGTTTTGTTGCCAAATCAATTGACCACAGCTTCTGTGGTCAATTTGCTTTTCATTAGTTTTCATATCCGACAATTGTGATTAAATCCTTGTTGGTTTGCTGGCTTATGATTTGTTAATCAAATATTTATTTGTGGTTATTTTTGGCTCTTACGGTCAAGACAGCAACATCAAATCTGATCTTACTAGTGTCGGGATGGAAAATTCTTATATTGACTCAGTGTACAAGAAGTATGGATTTTTTTATTTATATTTATTCACGTTACTCTAACAATTAAAAATAAAATTTTTCAGGGTAATGTGGATAATTGTGAAGTCTATTTCACCTACTGTAGACTAGGTCCATATAAGAATTTCTCTATAGGAGATAACGTTATAGAGTAATAGGGTTATAGAGTAGTACAGAAAATTCTTAAATGGACGATGCTTTGATTAACATTAATCCACATTACAGTGACGTTGACTAATGTGAATCAAAGGGTACATCTCACTTATCATAAATGGAATCCATATAAAAAATTTTCGAATAGTAATAGTTAGTATCACAAGAAAGGGCTGAGCAAGTATTCCAATTATTGAATTTGTAACTAATCTTGAATTGAATTCGATTAATTTTAATCAAAAATTGATTGACCAAATTTATCAATGTAGTTAATAAATTTTTAAATGGTAAAGAATTTTTTTATCTTTTTAAATTCGATCAATCAATTATCAAATTTAATAATAAAAATATATTTTTTAATAATATTTTAATATATAAATAGCACATATATCATATATAGCTATGTATATGTGTGTGTATATATATATATATATATATATATATATATATATTATATATATGTGAGTTATTTCCCCCTAATTTTGTTTCTCTCTTCCTGGTGTTTCTCCACTTTTTTGTGATGACTAAAATACCCACTCTTAATGAAATATAATTACCAGTTCCCAATAGAAAACATATATAAGTGTTTCTGCCTTTTTGTAATGTCTAAAATACATGCCCTTAATAAAATATAATTTCCAATACCTAATAGAAAAACATATTTAAGTGTTTCTCTATTTTTTTTTTAATGGCTAAAATACTCGCCCGTTATTAAATATAATTTTCAATTCCCATTAGGAAAATATGATTAAATTACTCATTATTTATTCTACATAATTTTTAGGATACAATCACTTATTTTGGTATAAATACATAAGATAAGATGGAAAATTTGTATTTGCATAAAAATATTTATTATAATTAAAATTTCAAAAAAAAATGAATCATATAATTTCTAATTGCCAATAAGAAAACATAATTGATTAAATTACTCACAATCTATTTTACCTATTGTTTAGGATAAAATATATTCTCCATATTAGGGATAGGTATAATATAGTATATTAAATTCATTATAAAAAATTAAAATAATAATTTTTTCTTTTGTCTTACTTTAAAATGCATCGAATGTTCATAAAAACATCATTTATCTTATTCTAAAATGTATGAAATGCTAACGAAATAAATTGGTTCATCCTTAACTTATTACAAAATTTTGGCTTAAATACATAATAAGAATATATATAATTCTAATAGTAGAAAAATCATTTATATTTAAGTAAAGAATAAAATAAAAATATTACATTTTGTAACTGTTATATATTTTAAAATTGTTTCAAATTTTTTATTCATAATAAAAATAATCTTTTATAACTATTATATGTGTAAAAAATATTCCAAATTCAGTACAATTATTTTCTTTTCTCAAATTATTTATTCAAGTATGCCCAGTTTGGGAAAGTTAATTAGATCCATCCCCCTGCATGCTTTTATATATAAGGTTAATTATACTTCACCTCTTTTTAGTGTCATTGATAGGTTAATACTTAACATTATCTATTGACCAGTAAAGTCTTCCATTATGTCAACTAAACATGTTAATCATTTTAACCCTATTATATTCTAATATTTTTTTTGTTTAATTTTGTCTGGCGAATAAACTTTTCATAAAGAGAAAGATGCATTGAAGTTGAATTTGGCATTTTTGCTAGTCTTTTTGGCTAGGATTAATTGAAAAATATGACAAATCTGGTTGATATCATTTTTTAAGCATAAATTTCCTTAAATGACGGTCAACTATAATGGTTTCAAGATTCTTGATTGCAGTGACTTCTTTAACTTGAAATTTTAGTTAACATGAGAGATATATCCATGATTATAGAATTTTTGAGTATTGTTCCAACTTAAAAATCACAAAATTAATAAATCATACAAATAAATAATTAAAATTTATATAAAGTGAAAAAATGGTGGAATATATAACACTATTTTCTTATTTCTTTTAAGCCTGTATTACAATTAATTTAGATTTGTTTTTTCTATCCTACATGTAGAAAAAAAAAATTAACCAAGCAATGAAAATAAAACTCAGGAACAAAATAAAAAACTCATAAACTTTAATTGAGATAAAAGTATTTGTTAATTTTATATCTCTTTAATAGTATTTCTATTACTAAATCTTTATCTTTAATAACATCATTTTATAGAATATTAGTTTAGATGTACTATTGATGACTTAGAAAATAAGTTCAAACCATGATATGTTGCACATATCCAAAATATTTTGAAATAATGATTGTAACAATACTCTAAATAGTTGCAGGTATATAATGAGTTTAAATATTCAGAAATTACAATATGTGTTGTTACAGCATATGTTAAAATAACAAAAAAATGTTAAGTTATTATATATGGACTAACTATTGATAAGGTAAAATACTTTAAACCAATTGTATGATTCATGCTCAAAATAGTCTAGAATGATTATTACAAGACCTATAAGAATACTACGCACAAATTGTAGGAATGATAATATAAAAAAATAAGCGGGTAAGTACTCTAAAAGAAACATACATTATTCAAATATAGTTATACTATTAAATACTCTAAAATAATTGCATATATAGATTGATTTTATATGTCGATTTTGGAAATTACAAAGTAATTCTTCACTATTTAACAAAATAATAAAGACGTAGATTAAATATCTTGGTATATAATAAAAGGAGTTAATTGAAAAATACAAAAAATAAAAAATAAATAAATCCATACACTTCTATTAGCCTTCATTTTGTTAATATATTTAATAAATGCAAATTTAATTTTATACTAAAATATTATATCAAAATATAATTTTAGAGTTAACCACATTCAATACTATTCAGGATGAATGGAAGAGGTCAGAAGATCAATATTAATGCATATCATAAGATTAACAAATATGAAAAATACCAACATATTCTCTATATAGATACATAATTAATTTACAAAATATGTTAAAAAAATAAGTTAGAATAGAAATTATAGAAATTACATGTTATTTTGGATGTCTTAAGAATTAAATATTGTTCATTTGAGTTGCATGCATTTAGAGTAATATAGAGGATTTTTTTTCATTAATTTTCTGTACATTTCAAAGTAAGATAAAAGAATAAATTTTTATTTTTACCTTTTGATTATGATTTTAATATACTACAAGATACCTATCCATATTATACAAAACATATTAGTTTAATTTGTTGGATAAATTGTACCGGAAGCATAATTTTGTTTGATATCTTTGTTATTTATATTTAGGCTTATTTTTTCTTATCTTTTGAAATTTTATTTAATCATTTTTGTAATTATTACTATATATTATTTAATCTCCTATAAAGATTTTCATTAATAAAAGAATTTTGCCACGTTTCATCTATTAAATGATATTTTGATATTTGATGATGATTTTATCCTTTACAAATGATAAAGAATATATAGATATATCTCAAAAAATTTCAATATTATGAAAAAAGTCTTTGTCTATAATTGATTAAGTTATTGGTGGTGTCGTTATTAGAAATTATAACCTATGAACCTAAAAGAAAAATAAAAACTATTTAGATCGGAGTTAATTACATTTTATGCCATTAAAGATGAATAAAGAGTTTAGAGTATCAATTAAGTATTGAAGTGAATGTTATCATAACTTTAAAAGATAACATGACAATATATTCTCTATATGTATATATATTTTATATAATATGATAGCAAAAAATTAATTGTCGTCCAAATATATATAAAATCTCACTTAAAGTAATAATGTATAATTTTAGTTATATTTAGAACGACAATTTCATTAGCATTTCCTGTATCATAGAGTGAGATAAAGGATTTTTTTTATTTAACATGCGTTGGAATTTATAGCAAGAAAAAAGAACAATTTATTATTTCAATTTATTAATTTTTTTATAATGATTTAATATACTATATAATACCTATTTATAATATGGGGAATTTAGTAGTTGATCTATTTAATTATTCTATACATAATACATAATTTTTGTTTGATTTATGTATTCTTTACATTTTAATTAGATTCATTTTCTTTCTTATTTTTTGAAATTTTTATTAATCATTTTTGGTTATTTTTATCTATATATGATTTGATTACCCATTAATATTTTCACTGCTAATAGAATTTCAAAATATTTCATCTATATAATGTTTGATACTTGATAATGATATTATCTTTTTTTAAATGACAAAGAATATGTACATAGATTTAAAAAGTTTAATACTATGGAAAATATCTTAATCTTTAATTGTTTAATTAATTGGTTGTAACGCTATATGAAAATTAAAATCTAGGTTCCTAGAAGAGAAATATGAAAAAGAAAATGCAATTATCATACGTTGTTCTCATAAACAGGAAAATTTGTTTAATATTTAAGAAAAATGAAAATTATTTTTTACGTATAATTTTGCAACAAATAACAAACAATATTGAAAAATAAAAATAAAAAGATAGGTGAAAATAATTACGATGAAAAGGAGGAAAGATATTAAACATATATTTAAAATATATAAATCTTGTATAAAAATTCAATAGTTAAAATTTTCACATTTAGGTATCATTCACTAATTACTCATTTATTTTTTAGAAAATAAAATTTTTTAATAAATTAGAAATATCACGTGCTTTTTTTTAGTGTGTGTATATGTGTGTGTATGTCTGTCAAACAATGTCCGAATAAATGTAACTCCAAATAAAAAATAAATAAAAAAATGTAACTCCACATTTCACCTACTAAGAAGCTTTAGATGTAATTTATAATCCAAATACTAGTTGGATTTGACCTTAAGGACTAACACTTTTAAGTCAATTATCCAAATATTCAACTACAAATATGTTTTAAAGTATTACAGTTGGCTTTAAATTTTTTAGCTTAATTCGTACCATTATTATATTCTTATACATTACAAACCATATACTTTTATACAAAATTATATTGGTAATGATTTATGCATACTTATGTTATTAGCTACTAAATTAGAAACTATAAGTCACATTATGTAGTCTTGTGCTACGTATATTATTAATACTTCTAACTTACGTGATATTATAGTATTATACATAATTATATTCATAATTATTGAATAGTTTTTTACTTATTCTTTTTGGATCATTAATCAATCAAAGGCGCATATACATAGATGCATCAAATTATGTGGTAAAATAAAATAAAATTAAGAAAATTGTATTTGAAGAATAAGTTTTTGTATAGGATTTTAGTCCAATGTCAAGGGTCCAACTACCCCAAGTTGTATTTGGTTAATCGAATTATTAGTAAATTTGAACTTATGTCAATAGAATTTTCTATCGAATTGAATTTGAAATCAAAATTAGTCAAAAAATTTAAAACTATTTATGAATTTTGACCTATTTTTATTAATTGATTAACAAATCGATTAATCGATATTCACATCATGTAATCACAAGTATCTTGAAAGTCTCAGATATCTCAATCATCATCAATCTCTCGGATAAGTTTTAAATTTACAGTATCACTATCTAAAAAATACGGATAGATAACTATTCTTAAATTTAAAGAGGTGTGAAGATGAAATTACTTGTTAGGGAGAATTTAACTTATAAAAGTTATTAGTTAAATATTAAGAAAGTGTTTCAAAGAATATACATATCATTTCCTACTTTGCCAATCTTATATAACAGAGTCCTACAGACAACAACACAATCAACTCTTACAACCAAGAAACTAATGAAACCAAACCATCACCAGCTAAAATAAATAAATACCAAATGCTTGGTTAATTTTCTGATATTGATGAATCACAAAAAAATTATTTAATATTTCACATAGATTTTTTTGATTTGGATTAAATTTCGTCATAAAAATTGAAAATTTTATAAATATTATTACATAAAAACTAAAAATTAAAAAAAAAATTAAGAAATGTAAGCAAGATTGATATTTTGAAAATTTAATACATTATAAGAAAAAATCAATCACATTAAAATAATTGCTACAATTATTATAATACTATTCCCTCAAATTTCTTATATATATATACGACTAGTCTTAATGTTTTTGACATTTTGTTCCCAAAATACCCATATTTTAAATCATTGATATAAGCACAACAAGAGGCATTATGGACAATAAAAAAGACTAATAAATTGAAACTAAATTATATTAGTATTAAATTAATTGACCACTAGATTGTTGCTATTAATTGAATCGGCATCAAATTAGTTACAATATTATAAAGTTAACCCTTTAGTATTCAACTAATTATAGTATTTTCTTATTGTACTTCTCAATAGAGTTATCTTTCCTTTGACAAGGGTTAGAAAAAAAAAATGTAATTTTCAATGACAATTTGAAAATGTACTTTTTATTTTCAAAATAATCTGAAGTTTCGTTAAAGAGGAAATAACATGTCATGTAAAAGGATAACTAACTAAATTATATTAATATTAAAGTAATTGAGCACTTAATTATTCATATTTATTGAATCATCAAATTATTTATAATACTATTAATTTAACCCTTTAGTATTCAGCTAGTTATAGTATTTTCTTATTATGTTTTTCAATAGAGTTATCTTTTCCTTTAACAATGATTAGAAAAAATGTGACTTTCTATGACAATTTGGAAATGAACTTTTTATTTTCAAAAGAATTCAGAATTTTGTTACAGTCATGAGAAAACATGTCATGTAATAGGATGACTTCTCACGTAATAATTACATTTATTCTTGATGGCCTAATTTCACACTTTGTTCTTGATCTTGGATGCATATGGAAGCCAAAAGGTTTGATAGGAAAAGTTAAATCATATTATCACTTGAGTAATTAACCATTTAAATATTGATATTAATTAAATTCTCATCAAACCACTTATTGTACAGTATTAACTACCCCTCTAATTTTCAACTAATAGTATTTTTTTCATTCAATTTCTTAATGGTAACTTACACCAATTTCTTTAACATATATATTTATTGTTAGAAAATGTGTGATTTTCAATGATTTTTTAATATACACTTTTTTATTGTTATAATATTCCAAAATTGTATTAACGTTAAAGGAAAACACAATGTTATTTAGTAGGATGACTTCTAAAACAATAATTGCATTTATTCTTGATAATCTAATGTTCTATTTCATTCTTCATCTTGGTGGAAACCAAAAAATTTGGCAGGGAAAAAATAAGTATTGAAATTTCAAATATCAATAACCACACAAGTATTAACCTTATGTTTTGTGTACTCTAACATGTTTAGTACTAAACGTTAAAAATTTTGGAAAAGAGAAGTAAGATTAAAAGTCAAGAAGTTTTGCAATTAACTTTGTTAACTTTGTATTTAAAAGTTATTTCCCAAACAATCATTTACTTTCTAGGCCAACATTTAGTAACACTTGTACAATAATATACTAATTATTAGATAATTAGTCCGTATTAGATTCTCATTTACAACTGTATTAAATATCACAATTATATAATTGTATGCTAATTATCAGTCCACGAAATCAGTTAATTTGACTCACTATGCATCTTAGTTATAATTAATTATAAGAAATCTCGAAACTAATAGAATCATATATTATATATTTAATATTTGGAAACCTTTTAACTATGATCCTTAAAATTTTACACCTTTTGGCCGAACAGGCCCGCATCATGCATTAGTTTTTTTTTTTTTTACCCTAATCCACCCCTCATGTCTCTAGATACCCGAAAATTAGATACCCACCAAAAGACCCGTAACCATTCTTTAAA
The DNA here is from genome assembly GCA_025175665.1 of Cinchona pubescens. Taxonomy (NCBI): domain Eukaryota; kingdom Viridiplantae; phylum Streptophyta; class Magnoliopsida; order Gentianales; family Rubiaceae; genus Cinchona; species Cinchona pubescens. The sequence continues at coordinate 3,067,909 of JANKKI010000203.1, read as the reverse complement.
AAAACAAATTTAAAAAATAATAGTAAATTTCTCACACACCACATGGTCACACTCACTAGACTTACAAATCTGGGCATGTAATCATAAATTATATTTTGAATTGATGCACTTAATTACTACCTCCATCCTATTTATATTATACTCTTCTCATATTTGGATGTCCCAATAAAAATATCACATTACTCAAAATGGATGATTTTTCGTTGTTGAAATTTCAAATGAATTACCATTTCAAATATTCAAAATATTCCTAACTGCAATAACCAATGGGCCCAAATAATCAAATTCATCATCCCTCTCTCCCATCTCTCTCTTCTCTCCTCCCTACAAAAGCTCTCTATTGCAAATATTTGTCCTTTAGTGATATGAAGCCAACTCAAGTCAATAAGGGTATTTATGGACAATTGGTAGAAATACTTTGTTGTCTAAAAGTTTATACATATGTGTAATGTGAGAATTATATTAGAACGAACGGAATAATACCTATAATATGGATAGCCAATCAATGGGACTCTCATCAACACCATGATGAAAACAATCTAGGGCATCAAAATTCTTATCATGAAAAGGAAGAAGTCTTTGGTTGTCACGGGAGGTTAGTGTTGGGGATAGGGGTAGTAGTTGTAGAGTTGGGGCAAAGGGATGGATGTTGCCAAAGTGACTGATGGTTGCAATTGGCAAGGACTATGGGAAGGGATTAATATGGCTAGGGAGAGAAGTGGCCTCTAATAGAGGAAGATATGCTCGAGAAGGGAAAATAGTACAGTAGATTTAGAGATTTAATTATAAATAACTTATATACCTTTAGATTTGGGTACTCACGGGTTCCAATTTGTATGATCCGTATCCATATCCGTAAAATGCAGTACCTGACCCTCAATTGACTCGGCCAATAGGGAAGAGTCAAATACTTCCATTTTCCAAATTGAAGTGGGACGGGGTTGTTGGGTTTTCAAGTTAATAGTTTTTTTCCATCTCTATCTTAAACCATATGTACAAATTAAACATATAATATGTGTAATAGTTTAAACAATCAACTCATATAATATATTTAATACCTTATAAACTACACATTTAATGGATATACAAAAAAATCTACATGTGGATAAAATATGGAAAATAAACCATAGATATCTATGAAAAATAATCTATATGTACGAAATACAAGTTCTTATACACATCTAAATGGTTAAGAGACTACAAAATCTTGAACCTTTTATCTCTTAATTTTACCTTTCCCTCATCTTATTTTATTTTCTTTGCTAAAGTCCCAAGCTTACCAGACCTATGGCGAGATTGTTTATACTTATAATGGCGATGATACTCATTTATGCCCCAACAAGTAGGGGTCCGTATCTATTTTTTAGATTGGTACAATTTAGGTTCCATACTTTTGTCAGCTTAGGCAATGTGAGAGAGTGACATTGATATTGATATTCACATAGCATGGATATGTGGTCAAATAACTACATTGAAAGTTTATATGCATTCATTGGAACCTCTTATACACTATTAATGGTAGATCTAATTCTTTATATTTCTTGTATTGGTACTCGATTTAAATATTCAAATATTTTATACTTGAAGTTTATACTAAAATTATAATATTACACAACCTCTCCCTTGTGCTCGTGATTGTGGTTTATTGAATAAGAAATAAAAAGTAACACTAGCATTCCCTTGCTTGTTAATATCATTTGTTTTGAGTTAGCTAGTTAATCATGTGAGAGAGTATATCAAAATAAACTTATATTCTTGTTTTCTCTTTTATGTAACTAGCAATATTGTGTGTGCATTGCACGTGAAATTAATAATCAAGAAAAGTGTATTGATTATAAAATATATCTTTTATTCAACTTAAATTATAGCCTCTATTTGATAAGATGAGCTCTATCTATGTCCATCATTAAGTAATACCATGTATAATTATACAAAATTTAATATAAAAACTAACTAAAGTAATATATTTATAAGTTTATCATCACTATTATTGTTAAATTATTTTATATAAATCATTTAAATTTGTAGTATATAATTATTTGAAATATTTTATATTTTTATATTGGACACTTGGTTCATCTATATGCTTTCGTGTAAATCTTTATTTAAATTGCAATACAAACAACACATATAAGGTCAAGGGTATTATACACATAGTGTTGAGGATGGGAATTGCCCCTCCCCAACTTTGAAAAAAAATTTTAAAATAGCATAGAGAATTTTAGAATTTTTTAAAGTTGATAGTATCTTAGAATTTCCCCCTTTAAATTTCCTAAAGTTGGTCTCTTCCCATGCATTACCATAACGAAAAGTTAAAATATTTTAATTTCTCCTTTATCATATAATATTTATAGAATATAAATTTCAAAATTTTTTGAATTTCACATGTTCCTGTTTGTTTATCAATACTAAATGAATGATTTTTTAAGAATAAAAATTCTTATTTTTCAATAAAAAATCATATTTATATACTCTTATTATTACTCCTCCCATAATCACTTTTTACACACCCATAATAACTTGCATACATTATCATTCATATACATAAATTTTAGTGACATAATAATTTTCATCATTGGTTGGTTTGGACATTAGTGACAATTACTCATGATACATTTCATATAAACTAATTTTTCCAGTTCAAAAGTACAATTAATGTCGATGCTTTTCATTACCTCTCCCTTCCTCCATCTTCTTCTCTTTATACTATTTAGTTTTAGATAAGTAACAAAATTGCTTCTAACAACTTACACCAAACCATAAATGTTACAAACATGAGTTTTCCAGGTTTAAAGACGAAAATTTATTCTCATACTATAATCTATATCATAACTATTATAAGTACAAAAGGTTGTAGAAGGTGTAGAGATGAAAGAATACAAATTCACAATGCCCAGATAAGCTAATAAGTAATTTTTTAATGAAAAAATTACCTAAATATACCCACTTAACTTCTTCTATGTTTAGTTTAATTTTTTTTGAGACAAATCTTAAATTCTTTGTATGATGAGTTAATTTACCTCTTGATATACCTGTTACCCTTTCTACTTAATTCAATTTATTTTAATTGTTTATTAAATAAAGGGGAGAATTAAGTTAGATACAATCATGATTCCATATCAACTTTCTTAATCACTCATATTTTAGATACAATCATGATTCCATATCAACTTTCTTAATCACTCATATTTTTAGTCTAATGATGATGTCTTTACTCTTTAAAAGTTAATATGGTTGGATTCATAACCAATCTTTGTTGATTCTAAATTTTTTAATTCACAATGACTTACGTACTTTAAATTTTAGATTTTATGTATCCTATCTTAGAAGCACTAGGTTAGGAGTTAGGTTTGAAATTTGTTGTGACATAAGAAAATATTTACCAAACAAACTGTGTCATGATAAAGAAATACGTGTATATTTATTCCCAAAAAACTAATAGAATTTTTAAGTGAATGGTCACGCATACTTTCATATATGATCATCACTAATCCAAAATTCAGTATTTGTGTTGACGAAACCAATCGGACAATCTTAAATATCTTATATGCTTCTTAATACATCTATCTTTTATATTATTAGTTAATATATTCTTTCGGCATAATTCATATAGATTTTAATAGAGATAATACTCTTAAAAATAAAATGTGTCTTATGCATGAAATAATTTTTTGAGACAATAACAAATATCTTGTGCACGAAGACAAAAATTCACCAAATAAATTGTGTCATTCTAAAGAAAGATATGTAAAATATATATTTTATAATAATTATTTATATTAGTACAATTCTCATCAAATTCGTTATAATATTATAACTTAACCCTTTAGTATTCAACTAATATGAATTTTCTTATCGTATCTCTCAATGGAGTTACCTTTTCTTTCAACAATGGTTAGAAAAAAAAATGTGATTTTCAATGGCAATTTGGAAATGTACTTCTCATTTCAAAATAATCCAAAGTTTTGTTACCATCAAGAGAAAACAACATGTCGTGTAATAGGATGACTAAAAATATAATAATTACTTTTATTCTTGGTAATCATAATTTCGTGCTTCATTCTTGATCTCAAATGGAAGACAAAAATTTGATATGAAAAAGTAAATCATGTTAGCATTTAAGTAATTAACCATTTAATTACTGATATTAATTGAATTCTCATAACTTATAATATAGTATTAATTTACCATCTAATCTTTAACTAATTGTCTCTTTTCATTCTATTGCTTAATGGAGTTATCTTTTCCTTTAACATATATATTAATTGTTTAGAAAATGTGTGATTCTAGATGACCTTTGGATAAGCACTTTTTATTGTCAAAATATTCTAAAATTGTATTACCATTAAGGGAAAATCAAATACTATGTAATTAGATGACTTTTAACAGGGAAATTACTTTTAGTCTTGATAATCCCTGTTTCATTCTTATTCTTGGATGCAAACCAAAAATTGATTAAAAAAAGTATTGAAATTCAAAATATAAGTAACCACACAAGTTTTAACCTTATTTTTTTGTATACTTTACAAAATTCAGTAATTTTCAAAATTGAAAATTTTAGAAAAGGAAAGTAAATTTAAAGCCAATAAATTTTGCATTTAACTTTTTTTACAAACATTCGCATTTCAAAAGTGTTATCCTAAGCAATCACTTGCTTTCTAAGCCAAATTTTCGTAAAACTTGCACAATTATATACTAATTATTAGATAATTAGTCTATTTATTTGCAATATTTAGCAAACGTATTTTAATAGAGCATAGTAGTCCAAAAATTGGATTAAATTAAATATTTCAATACAATGTACATCTTAGTTATAATTAATTATAAGATATCTTGAAACTAATAGACTCGTATATTATATATTTTAATGTTTGGAAAACTTTCAACTACTATCCTTAGAGCATATGTATCAAGTAAACATACAATATATGTAAATATATAATATCTCAAACAACAAATTCAAATAATATATCTAATACCTTATAAACACATATTTATAGTTATACAAAAAAATCTGCAAGTGGACAAAATAATATAAATAAACCATAGATATCTTTGAAAAAGACTCTATATATATGAAATACATAGAGACAAATAACTATATAAGTAACATTATATAGGAGGAATATTAGATTGTACAACTTTTTCAGTAAGAGCATAAGCCAAAAAAATTGATAGGAAAAAATAAATCATTTAAGTATTTAAGCAATGACTATTTAATTGTTGATATTAATTGAATTCTCATCAAATTACTTATTATATAGTATTAACTAACCCTCTAATCTTCAACATAATGGTCATTTTTCATTCTATAACTTACTACAGTTTTTTTTTTCAAAATTCTTAATATAGTTATCTTTTCCTTTACCATGTATATTAATTTTTTGAAAAGGTTTAATTTTCAATGACTTTTGGATATGCACTTTTTTTTGTCAAAAATATTCTGAAATTGCATTACCTTTAAGAAAAAACCAAATATTATATAATAGGATTGTTGAGTATGCGTTGTATCTTTTGTTTTGTCCTACATAAGTTGGGTACGAGTTTTACTCTTCCACTTAAAGTTTTAAGTGCATCATGCCAAGAGAGGTTTAGTGGACTTTCAGGACATTTATGCCGTCCAATCTTTTGTCATATTTTGGCCCCTCTTGTGCTTTTGTTGTAATGGTGCCTAGAACCTTTTTTGTCTTATTTATATACACTTTTTGATGAGAGTGAATTGGGTCTTTTAAGGCCTTTAGTCTATTATGGCTCTCTTAAGTTTTTGGGTGTTGTTTGGACTCTTTTGGGCTTTATAGCGAGGTTTCTCCAAAATTGTCATCCTCTTGTTAACTTAGTGGATTTCTCTCCTTCGCCCGTGGACATCGGTTGATTTTTTATCAAACCACAAAAATTTTTGTGTCCCTTTTATGGCAATATTTCTCTTTGTTTATCTTCGTTATTGTCTTCGATGGCTTGTTGAGTAATTTCTGTAAATTCTCGTCACTCCGATCCTAACAAATTGGTATCAAAGTTGGAGACCCAGGTTAAGCCGTTTGGGTACAATTTGATGGTAACGAATTTTTGAATTGAGAAATTTTGAATCTTAGACTACTCATTGGTAAGTAGTTTCTTCTTGATGTTAGCCCGTTTTGTTACTCTCTCCTTTGTATGTTGGACGTTTTAGCTTCCGGGTGGTCAATTTGGCATTTGCAAAGAGTTTGGTTGGGCTTATTTTTTAATGAAGAGTTGTCTTGCATTGAGTATAAATTTGGGACTTCATTGAAGAAGATGGAGCTATGTTAATCCATTTGTGAATTGAGGATACTGATCTATGTCATTGAGGTTTTGTGGAGAATGTGGAGAATTTCGCTTTGTGAAAATTTGCCATTTTACAAGGATTTGTTATACGATACAAGTCAAGGTTGAGATTTGTTAAATATGCCTTATATATTTTGTTTTGTCCCACATTGGTTGGGTAAGAGTTTTACTCTTCCACTTAAAATTATTTATTGAGGGCCTTAGTTAAAGTTCTCAGCGCAACAGGCCAAGAGAGTTTTAGTGGGTTTTCAAGACGTTTATTGCCATCCAACCTTTTGTTATATTTTGGGCTCTATTGTGCTTTGTTATAATGGTGTCTAGAGCCTATTTTGTCTTATTTGTATAGTCATCATAGTGAGAGCAAATTGGATCTTTTAAGGCCTTTTAGTCTATTATGACTGTCTTAGGTTTTCGGATGTTTTGTTTGGGCTCTTTTGGGCTTTTTGGAGGTTTTTTCAAAATTATAATCCTCTTATTGACTTAATAGATTTCTTACCTTCGCCTGTGGACATAAATTTCAATTTGACCGAATCTCATAAATATTTGTGTCCGTTTTGTGGCGATATTTCTCTTTGTTTATCTTCATTATTGTCTTCAATTGTTTTTTAAGTAATTATCACAAATTTCCAGGACTCCGATCTTAACAAGGATGATTTCTAATACAACAATTACTTTTATTCTTGATAATCTAATTTTCCGTTTCATTCTTGATCTTGGGTGGAAACCAAAAAATTTGATAGGAAAAAATTAAGTTTTAAATTCAAAATTTGAACAAGCACACAAGTATTAACTTTATTTTTGTGTTCTCTAAAACGTTTAGTATTAAAAGTTGAAAATTTTAGAAAAGTGCAGTAAGTTTAAAAGAAAATGAGTTTTGCATTTAACTAACAAACATTTGTATTTCAAAGGTTTTTTTTTTTTACAAGCTATCGCTTACTTTCGACCATCTTTTGGTAACACTTGTACAATTGCATACTAATTATTAGATCATTGGTCTATCTATTTGCAATATTTAGCAAACCTATACTCTATTTAAATATAGTTTATTAGTCCATGAATTGGGTTAATTCAACACAACGTGCATCTTAGTTATAATTATTTATAAAATATATTGAAACTAATAGATTCATATATTACATAATTAATGTTTGGAAAACTTTCAACTACGATCCTTGAATTATATTTACCAAGTAAACACACAATATATGTGAATATGTAATAGCTCAAACAACAAACTTAGATAATATAAATAATACCTACAAAACCGTACATTTAACAAGTAAACTGAAAATGCAGCAGCTAATATATGTAAGTTGAATTCTATAACTTGAATTTTTACTTCCCATCTATATGAAGATGATAGAATTGTTCTTTTAAACTTATTATATGTAAGTGTGCTTGTCTTTTAATAGGAAAAAAAAAAAAAAAAGAAGTACAACATAACATAGAAAAGGCTAATCCAAAATTTGAGGAAAAAAAGGGGCTAATTACATTTTATCACCTAAACTTACACCTTAGTTGCACTTTGTTACTAGATGTAAACCCAAATACTACACACTTTACCACCTCTGAAAGATTCCAGGATATAAATAATTATAAAATGATGATATAGATATTCTTTTTCACAAAAATATCCTCAAAAAATTTGTAGTCAAAGTTACTCTCCTTTTATTTTGTTTCTAATTATTTCTTATATTATTTTTATTTAGTGATTAAAAAAAAATTCATGAATTGTCACATTTTTCTCAATCAACTTATACATTATTTTCTTCATTTACAAAACCAAGTACAAAACATATAACTTTATAGCTATTTTTTTTTTTTCATTTTTTCTTTATAGGAATGAAACATATTAAATATAAAATTGCAAAATAAAATATTTTTTTTCTTAAATAAAAAAAAAAAATTTGTCATTTCATTATTGATTGGCAAATAGAAAATTATTTAAATTAAATATAGTTTAGTTTCTAATTTTATATTTAATATGTTTAGCTGTATATTAACCCTAATTATTTTGCATATTTATCTATGGTTCTTTGTGTAACTTATTAAACGTCTCCAAGCACATTAAGGTTATATCATCAGGAGTTTTAATACACTATATAAGTACATGTGGGTAATTCAAATTGCGATACTCTTCTAAACTATCATGTAAACTATCACGTAAATCCAAAAGATGTTTTAGTAGCTTTACCAAGAAGGAAAAAAAAGAAACAAAAAATTGCAGAAGGCTGGGGAATGTGCAACCTTGGTAGTATTCTACCTTTCCCTAAAGGAAGTGAGGTTCAATATCCAACTAACAAAATCTTCACATACTATCTATATCATTATGTATCTCACAGCATCATAGGTAGTTCTTAATTCCAGACATCTACAAAATACCTAGATTATAACAAATACAATTTTAGTCGTTAGTTTGGTTCAGATGCTCAGGGGTTGTAGATGGAAAAGGCTTTAGAATGGTTTTGGTCATGGGCCATGATACCGGCAACCGGATTCATTATTAACAATATAGTATAAAGACAGAGTGGTATATTTCACTGTTGTTTTGTTCGTCATATAAGAAATAATCACGTGTTCTTCACGTGAGATTTGTCCGATTCTTCTGTAATTTTTGGGAAATTTTGAGGGCTTTTGTGTTATGGGTATGGGAATCAAAATGGCATTATTCGAATATTCGATTCTATTTCTCAAAACACACAAATCTCTCTCTCTCTCCTCTTCTCAATCTTATGAGCAGACAAAAAATCTTTCTCAAACACACACAATCCCTTCATCCACCAAAACCCTAAATCTGCCTATTCTATCCGTTGTTTCCATCTCCATCGCCACCACCATCTAGCCGATCCATCTAACGGTTCTCCATCTCTCAATCTATTCCTCATCACTGAATGAAGAGATTTATTTTGGATTATAATTAGCTTCTTGGGTCTGATTCATTCTTCTCTTTTCTGTTTTTTTATTTTTTATTGATTTCTTTCTTCTTATTTCTTGCATTTGTGTAGATTTTTTTGAACTGGAGCTTCATATTATTACAAGGTAAATTTTTTTTATCAATTTTTTCTTTAATAAATCTTTCATTTCTTTCAGGTCTTTGTGCATTTATGTTTTGCCCCTTTTTTCAAAAGTTTTTCCTTTTTTTTTTTTTTTAGGTACAAGTAGAATGACCTGTTATATTGTCAAGGCTCCTTGCATTTTCTTTTTGTTATGCATCATTATTATTCATAGTTTTTCTTATCCCTTTATACTATTTTCCAATTTTTTTGCGATTTGAAGGTAAAAGAATTATTACCCATGTATTTGCTATTAAAATTTTCTCTCCTTTATAGAACAAATAAAAAAAAAAGTATGCACAAATCATCCACAAAAGTGAAAAAAAAAAATGAAGTTGGTAAGGTTCTTATAGTGTCCCATGATTGAAGAAGCAAAATTTGTATCTCTCCACATTTTTTGTATTTATGGTTTCATTTAATTTTTTTTATGATAATTGCTGATATGAGATGTAAAGGAAATTTTCTTAAAGATCCTTTTTTTCTTTGTTTGCAGATTTAGCTTTTTTTTTTCTTGACCATGAATATCATCCCTATTAACCTTAAGGAGTGGTTCAGTCCCCCTAAGAAAAAAATCTTCAACAACAATATGTCTAGAGAACATTCATCTACTGAGGATTCAGATGGGAGGTATGAGGCGAAGGTTGCTTTTCAGCTTTCATCTCAGCTTCTTGAGTCTCCTTCTATTTAATGCACCTATTTTACTATTTTAGCTAGTTAATAGTATTTTTTATTTGTCTCTTAATTACATGTACTTTTAGTAAACTGCAAAAATATGATTACTTTTTGTTATTTATTTTTCTGATCTCATATTTTTTTCCCTTTCACTTGCCTTCTAGGTTAGTTATGGAGACGATTATGATAATTCCATATGCTTGTGAATTCTAATACTAATTGAGAAAATAAGTGGATCATTTGTTTTATTTTTTCGGTTTGGTGGTTAATTTCTTCTTTCTTTCATGTTTCGTGTACTATTTTTTTTTCTTCTCAATCATGTTAGGAGTGTAGCTGGAAAGGTTCAAAATATATTTTGGATCCAACACTTCCCATGGGAGACAAAAGGGGTGCAACTTTTGAGTAAGTAACTAAAAATCGTTAAACTATCAGATCACCTATCTCATAGCTCCCTTTTTAAAGTTATTTTTTCTTCTTAAATTTGGATAAGGTTAGATGTTTATGTCAAGGCTTTCTTTTTGTTAGTTGTTTCTTCTTCATTATCTTCTTCTTTTAATTTTTTTACTAATTTATTCCTTTCCAAAATGTATTATGGTTATGTTTAGATATATTTTGATTATTTATATCATTAATGTGCTAGAAAAGAGTTACTACTATCTATTACTAACTAAATCCTTCATTTTTTGGAACTGTTACTTGATATAGATGCTAGTTAGAAAAGTTCTAAATTATACCCCTTAATGAATAAGTAACCACTGACGCATAGTTTTTTTAAAGGTTGAAGAGGTATACAACTATGATTTTATATTAAATGATTTCTAAAAGTTCGATTTTAAGAACAATTTTGTTCTTTTCCTTCTATTGAAAAGCATATTCTTTTTTCAATAAGGTTCTAAATTTATGTGATTTCTTTTGTGTATGTTTTCTTATCTGACCGTCTTTGTCAACAAGAATAAGAAGTACACCAATTACCCCTACCTTATTAGTTTCTGATTAATTTTTGATTTTACCAATGAAGTTTGCCTAATTTTTTGTGCTCGCTATAATTGTTTTTTTGATTCCTGATAGCAAAGTAGTTAAAACATAAAAGGATAGAGGATTAGAAGAAGATGAAAAATATATGTTGAATACTTTTGTGCCTAGATTGTTTTTGGATACGAACTTAATTTTGGCTACAGAATTTAGATTTTCTAGGGTAGATTTTTGGGTTTTCAGTGAGGATTTTGGGAGAGAAATAATATGGATTGAGAGATTTGAATGAAAGGAAGTGAAAAAAAAAAAGTTATATAGTTTGGTTGATGAAGAGATATCAAATTGTAGCCATGTTGATTTTCACTAAAAAATTAATTAGATAAATTTCTTGATTTCTTAATCTGTATCAATTAGTGGGACAATAATCTCTTTTACTTGGTGGATTATACCATGGTTATGACTTGTGATAGTTATTTGATTTAATAATAGTAATGTGCATTAACAATTCTGTAGTTTATGAAAAAACTAGTAGGATGGTATTGCTATTGAATTAGCAGAATGTGTTGCACAAGTCCATGACAGAGGAAGTGAGCATTTAGGGATGGCCTTCACAGACCGCATGATTTCTCATAGCAGAATTTTCTTCACTATCATTCACCGTCTTATCATTTTGAGTCATTGAGGTAATGAATTTTCTATTTACTGCTCTTCTCTTTGTTAACAGATTATGGAAGATAACTATGAATATAAGTAACTTATAAAGTTTTTTATTTGTGTTATTTTTTTCTTCTAACATGTTATAGTTACAGTGGAACTGGTTATTAGTTGTTTTATTTCTTATAAAAGTCCATAATCTTTTCACCCATTAATCTTACTTTATTTTTCGTTGGACAAATGGTGAAATTGCCTATGTTTGGCTCAGAAAGTAGTAGTTCATGGGTAGCATGGAAAATGGAGAGTTTATGTTGTTCAATTAGATGTAAATACAAGTATTCTTAAATATTAATGGACCCGTATAATGCATAATACAATAATGATTTAGAAAGCATTACAGTTCCTGAAATATAAACTGATTGGAGAATTGAAAAATCTTCCTCTATTAATTACAGTAGAATTTCTTCCTTTTGTAATCACATAAGAAATTTAATTATTTCTTTTCTACTTTATCTTTTAATATATTCATTTTCTTATTTAACTTCCTTTATCTTTTAAGAGCATCAGTATGTTGTATAATCTCAGTTTTCCTATAGTTATTGTGGTTGTTATCATATCAGCCTACTCAATTATTTCATGTTAGGATTTCTAAAAACACATGTGATTTTTCCTTTTAATTTTGTTGTCTTTTTGAAGATTTTTTATATAATTTATGGTTTTTTAAGTAATATTTCAACAGTTAGACATTTACTATGTTATTAGAGACAGCCATAAAGTATTACTGCCTAATTCTTCGGGTCCTGTCGTTATTTTGAGGATTTTTTGAGTAACTAGAGAAAGTTCTGAATTTGTATTGAATTATTTCTACATTTGCTTTACAATAAAAATTCTATCTTGTGCTGAATTTACGGTTTTATATTTGTAGTTTATTGAAATTCTCTTGGAACCTCAAAAATGAAAATTAATAGTCAATTTTTTTTTACTGCTGAACTAAAACTGGAATAGTGGTTACTTATATTTTTTACATTAAATTGTTTGGATTGTCGGATATTTGAAATTTGAGCCAACATTTTTTAACTAAAAAAGGTCGTAGTGTGTCTACGCCAATTTTTGACTATTGTATATCATTTGCCCTCCAATTCTATAATGGACTGTGTTTTGGAAAGCTTAGCATATTCCAGAAATAGGAATAGGTTAGCATTTTTCTCCTCACATCAGACCTTTTGTAATATTTCTCATAGGGTAGATTTAATGAAAATTGAACAGTGTTTTCTCAATTGCAGGTAATGTTTTAAGTTTTTTCCAACTTTTTTCTATTCCTAATTGATTATGTTCCTTCTTTGGCAAAAAATTCCCTTGATGGCGTAGAGAATCAGATCTGGGTTATGGTGGATATTCTTCTCTGTTCAACATTTTTTCCCAATTCTTTATGTACCCCATCTATTATACTCAAAAAATTTTTTCTTTTTTCTTTCTTTGTTTAATTTATATGAGTTTATGTTGATATTGTTGTATGAACAAGGATGTAGATTTGTAGAGAGTTTCCCCTTTAGCAGCTGAATGTCGATTTTTATTTAAAGGTACTACCTTATTAAAAATATTTTAGTATTTTTCAAGATCTTTATTGTAATACGATGCTGATTCCTAAATTATTGTTTGATTCATATAAATCTTATGGTTTTTCTTATTTATTTTCCCATCTCTTCGTTTAGGTGAGTTATGATTTCACGTTGGATCTCATTCGGTCCTACTCTTTTTGGATTTGAACGAAAAATTGGTAATTTTTTGGATTTTAACAAAAGAGTCTCTATGTTAAGTGGGCTATTACTCTTAAGACTTTTCAAATGAATGTCTACTTGACTTACTGTCCCTAAATTTAAAAACAACTCCTTGGCAAACAAAACATGCAGTCTTAGTTTGGCAAATTTCAATGTCAACTGCTTAATCTTTCTAAATTGGTGATTAAGAGTCTTGGAAATGAAGAATATGATAATGATAAATTGGTTACGAAGATGATGAGAAACAATAAGAAATAACGATTATACGTTGCTTGTGACATTTTGCTTTTCTTTTTCTTTCCAATTGTGAATTAGCTCTTCATAATTTTTCGGATAAGGTATAATTTTCCTTTTCAAGTTATGGTATAATTTTTCTTTCCATTTTTGACTGCTACTTAGTATCGGCAATAGAAGTACAAGGCGCTGTGGTGGGATCTTCACGAACAGAAAAAGATTGCAGTCCTGCATAATCTCGAATGTTATCCGTTCTGGTACGTAGACCAAATAATAATTTTTCTCAAATCACTTTAGCCTAAGATCTGAATCCAAGATACACTGCTGTTCCAAGCTGCTAGAAGGAACATCTAAAATGGGAAAGTGAAATAGCTAGCATTTCAAATTCACTCGCAAAACTGAGATGTTGACTTGCAAAGGCAATTTGGCTTCTCCCTTACATGGTACATGCCTTTCTTTTGTTATCTTATAGCAGGACTGGTTATTCATACCTATGCTGGAATGTTGTACTTAAGTGTCTGAAATAGCTTTGAGCTTATTCTATTAAAGGAGTGCCATTTGAAACTGAATTTCTTAGTATGTAAGTTTAGTTGTTTATTGTTTGAATAAAATGTTTTAGTATTTCAAAATTTTCTTTTCTCAAACTGACATTATACTCGCTATATTAATTATATTGGGCATTTATATTTATTTATTTTCTCACCACACAATGCACGATTGTATCTCTTAGTTCAAAAATAGCTATATTAATTATATTGGACATTTATATTTATTTATTTTTTCACCACACAATGCACGATTGTATCTCTTAGTTCAAAAATATAATCGTGTAACAACTGTTTAGTCATGTAATACCTCGAGTGAGGTTAGACATGCGAATTTGTAAGCGGTAAAGGTGGGCAATGTTCCCCAAGTTGGGTATAACAACTAGCACAGTTAAAAAGGTTTACCATACATTTGGAAAACAAGTTACAAAGATTAACAAACTAAGGGCATTCATTAAAATTTTCCACAAATAACTGCAAAACTGTATTTCCAATTTCAATTAATGGCCAGGGATAAGCATCAATTAATAAAATGGTTCAGAATTTAGAAAAGTGTCATAAAACTTTTATTCAGTATCCGTTTTAGTTCAATAAAATATTTAGTTTGCCAAATTTGAATTTGATAATTAAATTTGAACTTGATTATCTAAATTCCACATGAGTCAGTTGGTCTTATTGACATGGGCTAAGATTCTGTATGCAAAAACTTGTTCATCAAACAAAATTTTTGCTAATTTTGTTCAAGTTTCACACACAAAAATATTTGCATGTGTGTGACTATGTGTGATTAATAATCTAATAAAAGTAAGTATATAACTATATAACATAATTTAAATTCAATAACTAACAACCTTTTTTTAACAAACAATATCATTTCATTCATAACTAGAGACATCAAATACAATTTAAATGATAATTACCCTTAAATCATCTGGAACTTTCCTATTAAGCCACGTGGGGAAACTAGCTTTCCACTTAATAATATACCTAAGCTTAATGATTAATTTTGCCAACTCATGACTAACTTGATTCTCATCTCTTTTGATAAATGAGAAAATGCACCTTGAGAATATTTGTTGAAGCTGGATTATGTCTTCTATCACGATTCCCACAGGACTGCACCATTTCTCCTCGCTTCGCACCTCATCCAGTAGTTGCTTATAGGAAGTTTGGAAGTATACCTCAACCCATCCTTCTTTCTTGGATTTGATCATGGCTAGTTTTAAAGCACTAGCTTCAGCCACTTTAGCTACGAAGCACTGATGCAGTGATTCTGCCCAAATGGTGCTATGATTCTAGAATCTGATCCTGCCTTTTTTTGGCTATAGTTCCTAAACCTATCTTGATAGTGCTATTACGGGTTGCTGCATCAGAATTTAGGATTATAGTTGCATCCCTTGTTAGTTTGTATATTGAATTAGCTTGATTGCTGCTATCATCTGTTTCATTGCAATTCCTTTCCTCCCTTATGACTTCAGTGAATTCCCTCTATTATTGCATGGCTTTGTTTACGACAAAAAAACCATTTCATTGTTTCCCATTAAAGTATCAGTCATTTCTATTCTTCCAAATTTGCACAAAAAATTTGTTCTGATCTCTACATGTTTACTTCCATCTGTCTTGCTTACTGCCCCTTGAATTTTCCCACTAACCCAAGAAATTCCAGCTTGCCTTCCTAAGTACTCTATCCTAATGGATTAGGAAAGCGTTCAAGGCTTGTTCCACATTCTTGCAGATTGCATAGGATATTGCTAGATAATTACGCTTAATAACATACCTTATCCACAACAAACCATAAAATCAAAACAATAGAAACATTTAACTATTAGAAAAATTCCCCATGTAAACATAAAAACATCCACATCTATCCAAGTACATCATGAGTCACTAAACCAAAATGACATCTATTGTCCTACCAATACAATACAAACTTATTCATGTGCTAGCTATGGCTGAATTGAAGCATTTGGTGCTGTTAAGTCCAAGGAGGAAGTGGTTATGGTTGTATCTTGAAAGGAATGGAAAAGCTTATAGTAGAGACCTTGAAGTACTTTGTTGGGAATAAGACAACGCAAGTCACAAAATGCTTCAACAAGGTTTTACATTAACTCATGCTTGCTTTAGGACATTCACCAGCTAGGAATACTTCACATCTTTTCTTGGACACCTTGAATGATCATCCACATTTTTAACCGCAGCTAAAAAGCTGTGTTCTTTTATTCTGTTGTTATCGTTAGAGCTCCAGCTTGAACCACAAGATCACTTTCACTCACAAAGAAAATTTGGTGTCTGAATAATTAAATTTCAGCAAGTTTGCTTCAAATACCAATAGAGATGATCTTAGTTTTGAGGCATGAAAACCAAACCAAATGAATGAAATAGGACATGTTAATTAATAATATGATAGTTCTTAGAGTATGTAACAATTTAAAAGAAGAATAAACTCAATTCAATTTTTCAAAAAAGATCATGTTCAAAACTGAGAAATGACTTAGTGCTGATGCCAGATTCAGAGAAGTATGGCAAATTACACATATCTTGTATGCACATCAAAGATTCAAAATGATATAAAACTACTGAAAAGTGAAGCAACAATTAAAGTACTGCATATTAGTAGAAATTTATGAATATATAATGACAAAGTTATAGAAATAGAGAGCATTTAGTGGCTGTTGTGCAGTGTCTTAGTTAAAAAAATGATGAGAACATGTAGTATCTTCAAAGCATCATATCTTGATATCCCGAGATCCAAATAAGATGAGGCCACTTTTAGACTAACTTTAGGTATGTATCTCTCTCTCAGAGATGTCTCATATTCAAAGATCTTTATTTACTTAGCACAAAGGGGTCAAATTTTATCAATTGTGGAACGGCTACAGAGAGGAATCATATTTACAAATGCAATTTTAAATGTTAAATCCTACCAAATACCAGAATTTCCAAATTAGAAGTTGACATAGGTTCATATCCAAGACAACTATCGAGTAAAGGTCATTCTTAACCAAGAATTAGAAAAACATCAAACATACTAATTTTGCATGGTAAGAGAACAGGAAATTCACTCAAATAAGTAGTTTGATGAGTCAATAGAACTTGTCATTTTCCAATTGAAAAAAAAAAAAGTTAAAGTCCCCTTATGGCCGCTATTTTAAAAATTGGTACATGCATCTATTAGAAATCCTTATCCACTGAAATGCCATGCAGTAATAATTTGAAAGAGGTATGAAAGCTATAACCTTTTACCACCTAATATCTTAAAAATTAACTTTTATGCTAATGTACGTAATATGTACAACAAAGATACACTTCAAAAATAGGTCCCCCCCATACCATAAGAGTTGCTTGATAGCCAAGTTGACAAAAATCACTAAACCAAGTTACAGGAAGCAATCAGGACATAGAATTCACTAAACAGTTTTAATTATGATAATTTTTATGATGGGTCATATTTATAAATGCGCTTATATATCAAAAATAGCAAGAGTTCATCTTTGGCCTGATACTTGTAAGCAAAAGAACACCTAATAGAAGTTACAAATAAACGTAATGAGATTAGATTCTTTAAACTTTGATGTATTGCTTATAGTTTCTATTAAAACTACTTCTGCGAGTTAGTGCACAAGAAAGCAAACTCCAAAAAAACTCCAGTTGATCCACGATTTTCACCACTAGTTGATCTATTCAAATGACATGAAACAAAATACTTTTCTCTAAGATATGAAAATAATAACAAAAAATAACCGTGAGCTAAATCAACAGACAAGCAAAATTTTTTCCTATCCAATTTAGCTAATTCAGTGCGCCTGGTTTAGTCAGCTTTGCAAGGTGCATTGACAATGTCATATAATCATATGAAAGAAATTCACAAGATTCTATCAATGCAGTAGAATCCATAAAAACATAACTAAACTTCTCATATAACTACAACTTCTTATCCTTAGCCTGTTGATCCAGGTAAATTGATTTTAGGTAATGCAAGAATCATTAAAGTGAAAAGATTCTCCCTTAATCAACTGAGAATGTGTCAAGCGTAACATCTATTCAAAATGGAACATAATTTCAAATCCAATAACTAGTTTTCCATAACAAAGTCTAATGTTTTCTTAGACAATACTAATAAAACAGCCATATGTAGTCCACCATTTAGGATCTTTCTAACTTATACAAGAATGTATGAGAAACATTTTTAGCCTAAAATTTGTAGCTATAGTTTAAACAAGAAAGACAACTTATTTTCTTCTAATACTATGGCTATTTTAAGTTATTATTTTTTAAACTGAAAATTCTAAGAGTAATCTATACTGCTATGGAACCTTTACCTGCTACTTTGTATTGTTATAAGTTCTTGTTAAATTATTAATCAACCATGGAAATAAAAGACTATGGATTGCCACAACAAAATCATTTGTTATACATATAAATGTTTCTGTCCCATGGATTTATAGATATATACCAAAGGATATTCATATATAGCATATTAAAATTAAAAGAATCAAAGATATTGAATAATGAGACTTGATTTATGTTAACATTTACTTTTTCAACCTGAATGTTAACAGAATTAGAAATTTCCTCCTGAAGCAAAAGAATCCTAACATTCTTCACAATTTCCAAACTCTCATCAGATAGTACTAGGCCAACAAGACATATTTGCACCATCACCTAGAGCATTTTAATTCTTACCATCAGATTGTAGAATTATAAGAGCATACAAGTAATTGGAAGTATTTACTTCCAACCCCATTTCCACACTGTCCAAAAATATTTATCAAAATTTAAGACAAAATAATCATTAGAATCCCATTACTAATTGTCATCCTTGATAGCCAAAATTTCTATCATTTGAAGCCTGAAGAAAAAAATAAATAAAAAACTATACTAATCTAAATTACAAAAAGGCAAAGCATAGAATAAAACTTCATCTCAAAAAGCCTCATATATAGCAAGCAATCTATGAGAATCCATTTCTTACCAATTCATAATGTTAAAAAAATAGAAGAATGCATCAAAGACCAAACAACATACCAAGAAGTTAACAAAGAAGTTCCTCAAAGGTCCATAACTCATAAATCTGACCACCCAAAATGAATGAGCTATGTGCCAAATCAGAAAATTACCAAAAAGAATGAACAATATCAGAAGATTTCTAAAATACATTTACAATTATTGTATTAAATTTAAAATAAATAACTAAAAAGAAAAGAACTTCCCTCACCCATCTAAATAATTTGCTACTGCAGACCTGCAAACAAAATTAAAAAAAAAAAAAAATTAATGGAATAAGATGAGAAGAGTAAAGAGGGGAAGCTATGGACGGCTAAGTAGGAGAAAAGATGGGTCGATGGATAGAAATTTTTTTTGAATTGTAATAATTGTTGACTAGTTTTGCCGGCAAAGAAAATATTTACATACTTCATTCAAATAACAAATATATATATATATATATATATGAGAACTGGTTCCTTAAAAAAATTATAAAATTTCTTTATATACATATATATTTTGCAAATTGTTGTTCGACTAATTTGGATCATATTAGGCTAAATTATTTATATAATTTATTCCAATCTAGAGGAAATGGATCGGGCCATTTATCGGATTACTTACTACTTTTTTAGTTTATGTTATGCTACTGTTGGGCTAATTTCTTTTGTTCGACTTTAGACTTGAACTATTTCAACTATTGGACCCAGGAAAATACTTACATTCAGATTGGTTGGGACCTCTAATTGGATATTTCTTGTTTCACTTTAGCTTATTTAGTGGTTAGGCCTCCAACTTCTTATTTCTTTTCTATCAACATTTCTTTTTTTGTATATTTAATCATCGGATTGGGAAATTTCACTATTTTTTTTTGGGCAAACCACCTGTACATTGGAGCAAGGTTAGACACCCTTTTATTAGTTATTCAAAAAAAATTATTTTAAAATATTTCTACTACAAATTTTTTTAAAATAATTATATGGTATTTTACATTTCTATTTAAATTTACTATTTGGGTAAAATTTCTATTGCCAATTGTATTGATATTATAGCTAATAAAAGAAATTATCTCAAAGTATTTTTTAAAATGAGAAATTAGAAATAGAAGTACAAATCTAAAGCATGTATGTTTTAATATTCTAGAATGAAAAATAAAATTACAAATCTAAAATGATAAAATAAAAAATTTTCCTTGTGATAGTGATAAATCTTGGCAAGAAAAATAATTTTTCATTTGGCTAAAATTGTACTATTGGCGACAAGATTTAATGACAAATTTTTCTTCCTAACTAAAAAAAAAAATTTAATTTTCCACGTAAAAAAAGAAAGCCTTTTGTGACAAATATAGGCAAGAACAAGTAGTTCCTGTTAATACAATACCATTGGTGACAAGATTTGACGAGAATGTTTTCTTCATTTGTAAAATAAAAATTTGGCTAGAAATCAAAATTTTCCTCGTAAAAAACTAGGCCTTAAACAATAAATATGTGCACGGATAATTGTTTCCTTGCCAAAACAATACCATTAGCGACAACATTTAGCGATAAAGTGTTCTTCCTAGAAAAAATAAAACTTTGGTGAGGGATAAAATATTTCCTCTGAAAAAACTGGTTTTTAGCGGCGAAAATTCATGTTCTCGCTACTAATTTTGTAGCTGATGCTTGGTTTTCTTGTAGTGATATAACTTAAAAGGAACTTTTAGTACCCTACCAGAACCAAGATTCTCTACTTCTCTTTTTTATATCTTTAAACATTGAAGTTTTAGGAAAATATTTCTCCCAAACCACCTTATTAAATAGCAAGTTAGGATTTTTCAACAACCTCCAACATTGATTGGCTAGTAAACCAGTGTTAAAATGTTGGATATCTCTAAAACCTAAACTCCCTTTTCCTTTTCTTCAAGATCTTCCCCTAGTTCAGTCAATGCATCTTCTATTTGTCTTAATCACTTCCCCACCAAAATCTTACCATTCTCTTGAAAGTATCACTACACGAGATAGAAAGTATCACTCATTCCATGTCTAAAGAGAGTCACTATTAGGGAAAATGTGCAAATCCCAATTGAGGGATCATCATCAGAGGAAACTTCAACTCCTATTAAAGACTCAAAAAGTCAACCAAGGAAAGTTACAATCATGGCAATAGAAGTTGAGAATGATGGGAAAGAAAAATTGATAGAGGAACAATGGAAAAAAGCCCAAGAAAAAGTCTCTACTCTCATTACTGAGATAGAAAGTCTTCATATGCTAGGTCAACTGTCTCAACAAGAGGAAAAGCATGTTCAACTGCAGCAAACGGTGATGCCACAATTCTCAACACATGCTGGGGGCAATAGGCAAGCTAGTTGTAGTACCAATCCATGAAAAAAAAAATTTATCCCAACACTAGGGGCAATGGACAGATGAACTATAATCCTTGGGAAATGCTCATCCAAATGTTGGAGGGAATAATATGTAGCCTAGAGTTAATATGAGTAATATAGATCCTAACCTTATCAGTCTCATTAATGACATCGTAAGAAAACAATTTAATCAATGGGAGGTAGGAGAAAATAATTACTCAAGGTTAATGTCCAAGTTATATCCTTCATGGATTTACAAAATTCATTTTCCACCTAGCTTTACTCAACCAAAATTCAAGATTTTAACGGAAAAGGAAACCCGTGATAACATGTTTCACATTTCCTTTCACGAATTGCTCCACTTGCAGAAAATAAACACTCGTGAATGCAACAATTTGTTTAATCATTAGAAGAACCTGCGCTTTTACTTGGTATTCAAATCTACCAGAAGGGTCTATTCCCAATTAGGAAACTATGGTGAATCAGTTCTACAATCTGTTTAGCAATACGTAAAGAACTGTTGGAATTGCTAAACACATTGAAACAAAACAAAAAGACAATGAGTCAGCTTCCGACTTTATAGCAAGGTGGCAAGCACTTACTTTCAAGTCTCCACAAAGGTTCACACAAGTTGAAATGGTCTGGATGTGCTTCTATAACTTTAAGCATGAGCTTTCTATTCATCTAATGCTTCAAATATTTTGATGGTTTCAATGACTTGTGTATCAAGACTCTAAACTTGAAAAAGCAACTTAATAAGAGACGTCCTAAACCAAGGGCTATAGAAAGGGTTGAAACCATGGTGTTGAAGATAAGAAGAAAGCAACCCATGGTCATCGGAAAGAAGAAGGAAATGACAAAGCAAAAGAAAATAAGAAGGGAGAAAAACCTCCATCACTGAAGGAAAGAGTTAAAAAAGACGTTTCATTTCCTAATGAGATTGTGGATGATTTGCTCAAAGAATTGCTTGAGCAAGACTTAATAATCCTTCATGATGTCAAAAGACCACAGGATATAGGAAAAATAAACGATATTAATTATTTTCCTTATCATCGTCTGATCGGACATCCAATTGAAAAATGCTTCGTGGTAAAGAAGAAAATTCAAAAGTTGATTGATAATGGGGACATTGAAATCCCTCATATCGAGAAAACTTCTTCTAACCTAATAAGTGTTTTGGAAAAGAAAATTTGTCCTCAATTGGAAAATACTAAATTAGAGGATATTGAAGAAGGTGATGGAGAATAGACTTTTTGCGAAAGCAAATGAGCAAAGAAAAGGCGCCAAAATGCTTTGAGGAAAGTTGCTCCAAAGTCTAAAGACTTGCCTTTCAGAAAAAAGAAAAAAGGAGATAAAAATCCCTAAGAGAAAAAAAAAAAAAGAAAAACAAGTTGAAAAAAAAAAAAAAATTGTTCGCCATAAGATATTGATTAGGTTTTTAAGACAATGAACAAGTAATAAAAATAAAACCTTAATTATCCTGTCAACTACCACACACTCGCAACTATACGTGGTGAGTTTGTATATAGGATGAGTAAGGATCGTTCTCACGAGAACTATTGGAACAATTACAAGGTTCACAAGCCTATTTACTAGTTAGACAAAATAATTAAGGGTTTTCAACTAAATTTAATCACATGAAATTGAAATAAAGACAAGAACGTAAAATTCTAACCCTACGAAAAGACAATTAAAGATAATTAACTAAAAACCCTAATTCAATCTATCCTACTTGTGAGAATTTAATCAAGAACAAGAAGTTAAATTAATCTACTCTATTAAAGCGATTAAAAACAATTAAATAAAACCCTAACGACTAAACTTATGGAAGCAACTAATAATTTGAAAGCAATAAAACAAGAACGATAATTGAAAGACAAGAAAGCAATAAGAACAAAGATTAAATTGCATTCTTCAATAAATCAAACTCAGTAATTGAAGAAAGAACGAATGTCGATAATCGTCAAATCTCGAATTCTTGGCAAGAGAATGAAATCCTTGCACAAACAATTGAAAATCTACCCTACGGCTAAATTATTGACATAACTATTGAAAACCTAAAAACTAATGATGGTTGATTATGATCCTCCTTTTCCTCCCCATTTCTTGGTGTATTGATAGATATTTTTACGGTTTAGGGGCTCCGGGATGATAAGTATACTCTTTTTCATGTAACCGGGCCCACGGGAGGACTTTTCTTGCAAAAAAAGTCAATTAACACACTGCCCATCGACCGACACATGGGCGCTGTTTCCAGTGAGCATAAACTCCCTTACTGGACTTGGCGCCTGAATACTGGGTCCAGTAAGTTCTTTCACTTCATCTTCAATTTTCTTCCCGATGTAGGCCGAATTTGGAAAAACTCAAAACATAAAAGTTGTAGTCTATGTATTAACTTTCCAAAACATCTTGAATCACCTCAATTGGACACTCCAAATTGTGTTATGCTCAATCTACCAAATTGTGTTAGAACCTCTCCTCGCCGGTGCATATTTTTCAACTTTGCAATTTTGAACGAGATACCTATAGAATCCTGGAAAACACAATACATGAAAGTTGTAGAAATCTTCCTGACCTTTCTAAATCATTCAAAATCAAAGCAATCGAAACTCTAACAAGAGAGTTATGCTTGATCTTCAAAACTATATCCGATTTGCACCACGCCAGTAAATGTTTTCCTCCAATATTGTGATCCATTTTAACTCATTCTTTACTCAAACTCTACAAAACTCAAAATAAACTATTTTAGCACATAATTACTCAATTTTTGTTCAAATTACAATAAAAAGGAGGTAAACGACATGCAAAATATACTATAATTATGAGCTTATCAAATACCCCACACTTAGTTTTTGATCATCCTCGAGCAAAACATAGAAATAAATCACAAACATACTTAACACATCTCATCAATCATCCACATGAATAACCAAGATCTTGAGCACCAAACCATCATAAGGAAAATAGCCAAATGATAATAAACCCCTATACTTGAATTCCAATGAAGGTATGTGCATAGCCATACAAAAATAACTTTTAAGACACTTAGATCAAATCATGCAAATCCTTTAAATTTTTCTAAACACTCCATAGCTTACTCTTCTTATATTTCTCCACTAATGTAGACAATCGACTCGACTTAAATTAGGTAGGACTTTTAGCTTGTAATGTAAGGTTAGGGTATTGGGTAACAAAGAAGAGAAAAAAGGATAAACAAATAACAAAAAGAGTTTTAAATTAATATGCGCCTTATTAACATAAAATTTCTTTTTGAACATTAAAACACCCATCCTTCAAAGAAGTAACTCCATACTTAATTCTCTAAACACCCTTAAAAATTTTGTGCAACAAGCAAAACAAAATCCTAGTTTTTTCAATTTGAACCCTTCTAGCCACACCTTGTAAAAATATCTCCCTTTTTTTTTTCTTTCTTTCTTTTTTCCCAAAAGAATGGGTATCAGTGGTAGACACTACCCACAAAATATAGCTACGCAAGTACCAGTGATAGGCACTACCTGCTAACACTCCAATGCAGGTGCCAGTGATGGGCACCACCTGCAATGGTCAACAAAAATTTTTCTAACACCCTTACACCATTTATTCTAACACTCTCATACAACTACCTTCCCTCCTTATATCCCCTTAACAATTAATTTGCCATTAAATCTCTTAAGGGACATTTATAATAGCTCACAAATGTAGATAAAAAATGAGTTAGAAAAAAAAAATGGTGCTTCTATCCATTCAAAATAAATTAAGGCTCAAATAGGGTTCAAGGGACAAATTTTACAGTAACGGTTGGCTTGAAAGGCTCAAACGTACAAAGAAATGCCTATCCTCATTTTTAAATCAAATCAAATTATCTAAAATTTCGCCTAAAAAATGTAATAAAGCAAGGTTTGGAATGCAATATAAATGAGTTTACATAATTATTTCTAAGTGTCAAAAAGCTATAACATTGTAGCTATAAGCTATTAGTGCTATTAGAAATTATCAGGAAAATATTAGCATCGACTACCCTACTCATGACTAGCTCAAAAATTATCAACTAGAAAATCAAAGAAACATGCTAAGCAATTTGTGAACAAAATTTTCAAAAATTTGAAAAGCTCTCAAATACAAATCTAAGCTACAAATAAGAAATCAAAAATTGAGAAAATGAACAACCAGAACACCAAATAAATATAAATGAAGAAAACTCCCCACCCCACACTTAAAGTATAACATTGTCCCCAATGCAATAATAAAGAGTAAAAAGGGTAAAGGGGAAGCTTTTCTGTCAATGAAGAACAATTGGTGCCGTTTATTTTGAACTAAATAACCTAGAGTCGAGGTGAAAAACATCAACTACTAAAACCAAAAACAAACCATAAGAATATTTAAAATGATATGAAACAAATCAACCAAGAAATTAATTATTCTAACCAAGTAAGATATCCTAACCCCTTATGGGTATACAAACTAAAGCATCATAAAAGAAAATAGAAAAGAGTATGATTAAATTAAAATGCAGAAAATAGAAGAAAAAATTAAAACTATGATCAGATGTTCATTATCTGGGGCCAATCCTTGAGGAAAAAGGGGGAAAAGATGGAAATGTTGATGGACTCTCCCCACGCTTCGTAACCAATTGTCGAGCCTCCATGGTTTGTTGCCACGTATGCTAGTACATAATATAGGTGTCAAATTTGCAGCTACAAAGTTGTTGTTCATGTAAGATCTTATTGGAGGAGCTCCTCTTGAGTTCTTGACTCGTCTGCACTAGTGATGTGGTTCAGAAGAGAAATTAAAGAAGCGTGTCCTTCTTGTAGGTGGCTTAACAATCCCCTCCATAACAAGTTCTTTCCCAGTCTTTAATCATTCTTCAGCCGGATCCATAGGCACTCCTGCTCTTAAACACAAAGCTGTTATCAAATATGGATACCATAACCTAGACTGCTTTGTAGTCACTGAATGACAGATTTCATTATGAATTAACTGGCCGATTCATCAATGGATTTCCCAATCGCAATGCAATATAACAATTTAGCATGTTCCAAAGTAACATCAGAGGGATGACTCACTGGTAAAAGTCGAGAACATACAAATTTGAACCATACCTGTTAGTCAGGTTTAAGTCTATTAAATGCAAAATGCCGAGCTACGTCACCAATAGTTGTTAAAGTCCATTCTACTACCCTATCGCATAAGACACTAGTAATAGTGTTACGCTCCAGATTGGCATCGCGAATCTCAGGCCACTCGTTTCGTCAGAACTGATTTAATTTCAAAGTTTGAGTGATCGCGTCTGCCGATATATCCACATTCTGCCCTCGCAAATATACCCGTTGGTCACTATAATGAGCCAAATTAGAGTAGAATTCCCTTACCACAGGTAAAACAGCATCGATAGGGGTGGTGACGAATTGATTCCATCCATGTTGCCTTAGAACTTGGCGAAGTGCCGATGCTCCACGGGCGGTATATGTGTATACCTTTTTCCTTGATGGCTGAGCCTGCTTTGATATATCATTCTCGTATTTGCTATAGGTAGCGGCATTTAAAAATTAGACAGGTACTACTAGTTGATGAGGCTGTTCTTCTTCTTCTTGCTGTGGATTTGTAGACGATAATACAAGAGTCTTACCCTTTGTTGGGTCATGAGTATGCCCCATACCTACAAAAGTACTTGTTAGAATAACCATAATCCCACACTTACACAATTCTATAATTATATTTAATAACTCAACCTATGCACGCACAATTAAATCACAAGATTAGTGGTTGTTATAAGTAACACAAAATTAATGGAGTTATCCAAATCCAAGTAATCAAAATATAAACAATGCTGCCTGTGGATGTACATTTATGCAATTATACCAAGCGTTTTAACATATCCATTCATTGAGGCATTTTGACAAACACTTTGTATGCATAATCTAATAACTCCATAATTTAAAATAATAATGATCTAATTACTTAGTAGCAACCACTAGACATCACTATGGAAATTCAAATTATTGTGCAACCCATGATTAAAATTATGCCACAAAATCATGAATTTTATGTTTGAATATAAATGAAAGCACATAAACCCTCACAATTATAAAATAACAAAATCACAAGGTAAAACAGGTGAAAAATATTTCAAACAATCCTTATGATCATACTACTCCATAATTGAAATAATCCTAATGACAGGAATAAAAATCCCTATACAAAATCATCTAAACCTTTTGTTGAACAAATGGCGCGCCTAAAAAGAATTCCAATTGTTGAACAAAAATTTACGTAAAAAATCACTCCACACAACATAGAAACACAATTTCATGAATAAGATATACAAATTAAACAACTTAGAATCAAATAAGCATAAAAATTGCATCTTTAATGATACGCAAGAAAAACCCAAAAAAGGAACAAATTTAAGAAAATTCATACCTTTGATGTTGTAGAAGTTGTGTGGATGTGCAATTTGAACGATAGATGATGTTGAATTTAATTTGGAAGTGTGGAATTTAGGGGTTCTTAGAAAAAGGTCAATCGGTCTAGGTGCTCTTTTTTTTTTCAATTCCAAAATTTTAAAATACTCTTCCTTTGACCCTAAAACTCATTTTTCTTGACAAATTAATTTAATGCACAATAAACGAAACTAATGCAAGAAAAATGAGACAAAAACATAAAAACAAAAACAAAAAAAGAGCATGGGTTGCCTCCCATGTAGCACATTTGTTTATAGTCTTAAACTCGACTTTGGCTCGTCTGATCAATGGTTGGCAAGGTGGACAGTTTCCCACCCCTCGTGAATAATCCCACCGTAGTAGCGCTTCACCCATTGATCCTTCACCTTGAAATTTCCTTGACTTCCTTTGAGTTCTACTGCACCATACGGGAATATTTATACTATTTCAAATGAGCTGCACCATCTTGACTTCAATTTTCCGGGAGATAACTTGAGCCTTGAATTATACAATAAAACCATGTCCCCGACCTTTAAAATTTTCTCCAAAATATGTTTTTCATCCCACAATTTAGGATCCTTTCTTTGTACAGTCGTGTATTTTCATTTTAATCGAGAAGTCACTTCTTACCAACCTCCATCAAATCATAATTGAGAGTTTTGATCGCCCAATATGCCTTGTGCTCCATTTCAATCGGAAGATGATAGGCTTTACCATAAACAAATCTGTAAGGAGACATTCCAATCGGTGTCTTGAAGGCAGTCTTGTATGCCCAAAGTGCATCATCTAGCTTCTTGGATCAATCATTTCTCGATGAGTTTATGGTCTTTTCAAGTATGCTCTTCAACTCCCGATTTGAAACTTCTACTTGCCCAAAAGTTTGCGGGTGGTATGGTAAGGCAATTCTGTGGGTGACTCCATATTTAGATAAGATGGAATTCGAACAAGAAATTTCTAAAATGTGATCCTCTGTCACTTAAAATAGCCTGTGGAACACCAAATCGTGAGAAAAAAATTTTCCTCACAAAATTTGTCACTAGTCTTGCATCATTAGTTGGTAGTGCGGCAACTTCAACCCACTTGGACACATAATCCACCGCCACAAGAATATATTTATTATTATATGACGATGGAAAAGGGCCCATGAAATTAATACCCCACACGTCAAAAATCTCACAAACTATAATGTTTTGCAATAGCATTTCATTTTTTTGGACAAATTTCCTACATGTTGACATTGGTCACATTGGGTCACAAAATCTCTTGCATCACGGAACAATGTTGGCCAAAACAAGCCGTTTTGTAACACTTTTGCAGCCATTCTTTGTGAGCCATGATGTCCCCCTACTTGTGAAAAGTGTCAATGAAATAAAACACTTTGCACTTACTTTCTAGAATGCATTTCGAAAGAAATTTTTTCCTTTGATTTAGATCCATGGTAGACGGGATGATCTTGGCGGCTAAGAAATTGACAATATCTGCATACCAAGGTGGCCCGTCCTCCATTCTCATCAAATGTTCTTCCAAAATGTCTAATTTAGGGCACTTCATCACCTTTTCTTGGCGTGGGTCCTTCAAGTCATAATGGCCGAAGGTGATCTGCCACAGTATTTTCGGCTCCTTTCTTGTCCACCACCTTCCAGTCAAATTCCTGCAATAGTAAAATCCATCGAATAAGTCCAAGTTTGGCATCATTTTTTGTCAATAGGTATTTAAGGGCTGAATGATCAGTATGAACTATCACCTTGTTACCTATCCAATATGACCTAAACTTATCAAATTCCAAAACCATTGCCAACAATTCATTTTTTATGGTGGAATAATTTATTTATGTTTCATTAAGGATTCGGCTGGCACAATACACAACATGCAAGACCTTTTCTTTCTTTTGACACAATGCCAACCCACGGGATAGTCACTTGCATCACACATTAATTCGAAGGTAAATTCCAATTTGGTGCAATTATCACGGATGTAGTAATCGAAGCTTCTTTTAATTTATTAAAAGAAGAAAAACATTTATCATCAAAAACAAAAGGCACATGTTTTTGCAATAAAGCACATAAAGGATGAGAAATCAAAGAAAAATTCTTAATGAGACCTCTAACGCCGGTAAAAACCGGCATGGCCAAGAAAACTCCTCACTCCCTTCACATTCATGGGGGGTGGTAATTTTTCAATGATCTAAACTTTGCTTTTATCTACTTCTATGCCCTTAGATGAAATATGATGGCCTAAAACAATTTCTTCCTGAACCATAAAATGACACTTTTCCCAGTTAAGTGTCAAGTTTGAAGACTCACATCTTTCTAACACACATGCAAGATTATTTAAACAAGAATCAAAAGAGTCACCAAACACACTGAAATCATCCATAAATACTTCAATAAATTTCTCAATCATATCATGAAAGATAGCAAACATACATCTTTGAAAAGTACTAGGAGCATTACATAAACCAAAAGGCATGCACCTATATGCAAATGTGCCATATAAACAAGTAAAAGTGGTTTTCTCTTGATTTTCAGGGGCTATTGTAATTTGAAAATACCCCGAATAACCATCGAGAAAGCAGTAAAATGCATGTCCAGACAATCTCTTGAGTATTATGATCAATGAAGGGTAAAGGAAAATGGTATTTCCTAGTGGATTCATTAAGTTTTCTATAATCAATACATATTCGCCACCCCATCACTAATCTAGAAGGAATCAATTCATTCTTGTCATTTACTACCACAGTCATTCCTCTTTTTTTGGCATTACTTGCGTTGGGCTAACCCACTCACTATCACTGATGGGATATATGATCCCGGCATCTAACAATTTTAAAACCTCCTTCTTAACTACCTCTTTTAAAGTTGGATTTAACCGCCTTTGAGGTTGTCTAATAGGCTTATAGGTGTCATTAAGGAGAATTTTATGCAGGCAAATAGTGGGACTTATGCCTTTTATATGATCAATGCTCTATGCTATGGCTCCACGATGCTTCTTCAACACAAAGATTAATTTGCCCATTTCAATTTTAGAAAGATAAGCATTTACAATAATTGGATATGTATCATTCTTTCCTAGAAAACATATTTAAGATGAGAAGGCAATGGTTTGAGCTCACCAAGCCACCTTGGGGGGTTTGTTGGTCTGATACCCCCGTTTACCATTATTCCTCAGCTTGCTCTCCTCAATTGCCTTTTTCATCTCATCATCCATCATGCTCTCTTTGTTGCTAGCTTCCTTTTCTTCTTCATGGATGTTGTTCATGTCTTCAGCCTCATTTTTTAGGGATTCCCCCAAAAATCATTAACCAAATCATCAATAATATAGATTCATAACATTGTCATATTCAGCTGGAAATTTAAAGGAATCAAAAACATTAAAAGAAACAATATCATCATTGACTCTAAATTACATGTTTCTAGCTTGGACATCAATGATGGCTCGCCCAGTGGCCAAGAAAGGTCTTCCTAATATGAGTGGGGTTACCACATCTTCTTCCATGTCAAGTACGATAAAATCTGTACAGTAGAAATACTTTCCCAACTTTGACAATAAGATCTTCCACTACACCTACCGATTGCCTTACACTTCTATCGGCCAATTGGAGAGTGATGTTTGTTGGCTTCAATCCTCAATCCTCCATTTAACCTCTTGAAAGTAGAATGAGGCATGAGATTGGTAGAAGCTCCCAAATCACATAAAGCTCGATGGAATGTCACTCCTCCAATCTCACATGGAATTGAAAACGAGCCAGGGTCCTTGAGTTTAGGGGAAAGATTTCTCTAAATACTGGCACTACACCTTCGTTCAAGCATAAAATTTTATCCCCCATCAATCTCCTCTTGCTAGATAATATCTGCTTCATGAACTTAGCATAACTGGGCATATTTTCTATTGCTTCAATAAAAGAAAGGTTAATTTCATTTTTCTTAAAAAATTTCAAAATTTTCCTAAACTTTTTCATCTTTCATCCTCTTTCAGTCTTTGGGGAAAAGGAACACTTACCTGCTTACTTGTAGATGCCGAATGTTCCTCGGACTCACCTTGTTGGTCAAAAGCTTTAGATGATTCCTCATTGTCGTCCTTGCTCTTTGATGTGTTTTTTTCCCTTTGCACCATCCTTCATCTTGTTTGACTCATCATCCGGAAAGTCCACTTTTTTCATCTTTGATATTTCTCTATTGGTTATTATCTTGTGGGTTAGGTATTGTATCACTTGCTGGTCGCTCATTGTTTTGGCGAGCTATCTGCTCCAATTGCATCTCATGGTTTCTTGTGGTAGCTCGCAAATTCTCATACTCTCTTTGCAACCTCTCAAAATCCCTTCTCAAATTATCATCATTGGGTGCCTCAAGATTCACATGTGTGGGATAATTTGGATTTTGAAATGGCGGTCTACGTTGTAGAGGCTGGTATAAGTTGTTTTGATAAGATGAAAAATTATGGGGATTCCTTTGACGTGGTGGTAAGTATGGTCTAGATGACGATGGTTGATGGGACAAATTTTGTTGAGGTGCATTTGACTGAAATGACGAATTTTGAACATTTGCTTGGTTCGACTAGAAAAAGTTAGGATGGTTTCACCAAGATGGGTTATATGTATTTCCATAATGGGCTGATTTCTTGAGGTATGATTGTGATTAGAAATATAAATTGAATCTGCTCACCTTGCACCATTAATGTTTCACAACAGCCATTTTGGTGATTTCCTCCGCAGAAATCACAATTCAAGATTTCTTGATTTGTTGAACCTATGGAGTTCACTGAGCTTCTTCTCATATTCTCTATGACTTTTGTTAAGTTTGTAATGGCACTCATCATCATATTCTGCTGGGATAAAAAAGAATCATAACTAGGCATACATCCTTGTTGAACGTCGGCTTGATTCACTTGTAGTTGTTATTGTCCAACTGAAGGAGTTATTGCTCCATGATAGTATTAAGTGGATGCCATTCTTTCCAACAATTCTTGTGCTTCCTCCAGAGTTTTATAGGGGAAAAAACCTGTCGCACTTGCATCAACTATTAGTGTCGTCTTCAAAAATAGTCCATTATAAAAGGTTTGGA
Organism: Cinchona pubescens; assembly: GCA_025175665.1. Classification (NCBI taxonomy): domain Eukaryota; kingdom Viridiplantae; phylum Streptophyta; class Magnoliopsida; order Gentianales; family Rubiaceae; genus Cinchona; species Cinchona pubescens. The sequence continues at coordinate 3,034,877 of JANKKI010000203.1, read as the reverse complement.
CTTGCAGGCATAAAGGTATAGAATGGTGCGGACACTTCCTCAACATTTCCTTGAAGCAATCCCATGCTTCACCTAAGCTCTCTCTAATGATTTCTTCTCCGTCTAAATTATGCAATCTAGTTTCAGAGCTTAGCTGTCCTAGCTGGTGGAAAGTGTTTGGCTAGAAATTCTTCAGCAAGTTGGTCCCATGTTGTGAAAGTACCTTGTCGATATGATTGCAGCCAAGACCTTGCTCTATCACATAAGGAAAAAGGGAATGCTCTCATTCGGAAATAATCGGGGTGGACTCCATTGTACCTGAATGTATCAATGACCTCTTCAAATTTGATTAAGTGCTCATAAGGATCTTCATTGGGTCCTTCTCTAAACATAGCATGTGTTTTGAGCATTTGTATCAATACAAGCTTGGTTTCGAAATTATTCGCTTGTACTGATAGACTAGCAATGCTAGAACATGCCCCCTCAAAATTAGGTATTGCATAATCTCTAAGATTTTGGGGTTAGTATTATCATTAGCCAAGTTGCTAGTGTTGCCTACAACCTCTTCTTGTTCATTGACAGCATTGACAGATTTTTCATTAGATGGTCACCTTGGTTTGAGAGCTCTTGTCGTCTATGATTTCTACTTATCATACGTTCAATCGGATGAAGTGGTTGATTAGATGAACGAGTATCGACCATAAACTACAAGAAAAGAAAACCAAAGATCAAATATCAAAGACACAATCCAAACAATCTCGAGAGAACAAGAAATAATTGTAAATAAATAAATAGAAAAAGAAATAAAAAGTCTAATCTGGTGAGACTTATTACACCTAATATTGTTACCAACAAAAAATAGTCATCGGCAACGGTGCCAAAAACTTGTTCGGTAAGATATTGATTAGGTTTTCAAGACAATGAACAAGTAATAAAAAAAAAACCTTAATTATCCTAATCAACTCCCACATACTCGCAACTATACGAGGTGAGTTTATATATAGGATGAGTAAGGATCATTCCCACGGGAACTATTACTAGGTTCAAAAGCTTATTTACTAGTTAGACAAAATAATTAAGGGTTTTCAACTAAATTTAATCACATGAAATTGAAATAAAGACAAGAACGTAAAATTCTAACCCTACGAAAAGCAATTAAAGATAATTAACTAAGAACCCTAATTCAATCTATCATACTTGTGAGAATTTAATCAAGAACAAGAATTTAAATTAATCTATTCTATGAAAGAAATTAAAAACAATTAAATAAAACCCTAACGATTAAACTTATGGAAGCAACTAATAACTTGAAAGCAATAAAACAAGAACGATAATTGAAAAACAAGAAAGCAATAAGAACGAAGATTAAATTGCATAAAATTAAATCAAACTCAGTAATTGAAGCAAAAACGAATGTTGATGATCGTTAAATCTCGAATTCTTGACAAGAGAATGAAATCCTTGCGCAAACAATTGAAAAATCTACCCTACGGATAAATTATTGACCTAACTATTGAAAACCTAAAAACTAATGATAGTTGATTATGGTTCTCCTTTTCCTCTCCTTTTCTTGGTGTATTTATAGATATTTTTAGGGTTTTGGGGCTCCGGGATGATAAGTTAAGAACACGTTTTTCCACATAACCGAGCCCACGAGAGGACTTTTCTTGCAAAATAAATCACTTAACACGAACTGCCCATCAACCGGTGCCTTGGCGCTGCACTTTTGCAGCACTTAACTAACGATCTCAAGATGGGAATCCATGAAAAACATTTTCTTGAGTGAACAAGTTCAGCATTTCCGAGATTTTTCAATATTTACATCAAAAAGGCTATAGATATGATAATGAAATGACATGAAAGACAAATGAATGATGACCAAGAATCATCAGTAAGTTCTGTCAATATGGTCTAATTAGTTAATAATGATCTTGAGTCCAAAGATAAAGTCATAAAAATTTGTCCAACTCATGTAATTGAGGGAAGATGAAAAAGACTTGTTCAAGTTCCCATCAAGGAAACTCAAGATCTGTCTTTAAATGACTGAACTCAAGGAGGAAATCAACAACTTAAATATGACATTTTGAGTCATTTGAAGAAGGCTCCAACCACAATTAATGTATATGATGCACATTTCTATGTCTGATGAGGTTCGAAAGTCTTTTATTTATGTATTAATGAAACTTGAAGACTTTCAAGAAGATCCAAAAAATAAACCATTAACAAGTGTCAATGAACAACAAAAAATTGTTCATGCTACTGCAGTAATTACCTTTTCTAAAGATGATATCATGACAAATGATCCAAATCACAATAGCCCTTTTTACATAACTAGGGTGGTAAATAATTTCAAGGTCTCTCAAGCCTTTGTTGATGGAGGCTCAGCAGTCAATTTACTACCAAGGATGGTATTAATTGCATAGGTATTTGCCATTCAAGGCTTCAATCTTGTATTGTGGTTATCCAAGGTTTCAATCAAAATGAACAAAGACACGGTAAAGCTACAGTGAGAACAAATTTGGCGAAATAGAAAGTGCACTAAATTCTTTGTGATTGATTTTGATACGTCCTACAATATTTTGTTAGGATGACCATGGCATCATAATTATGGAGTAATCTGATTTTACTTATCATCGCGTGCTTAAAGTATCTTTGGGGAAAAAATGATGAAGAATAACACATCTTAACTGATAGTGCTCCGTTTAGTGAGGTGGAGTCATACTATTTAGATGCAAGTTACTATAAGACGATTGTGCGAGTAAAACGAAAGGAAAAAAGTACTGCAAGTACTTCAAAGAAAAGTGCCCTCCTTTATGTTCCAAAATCCCAAAGAAAGCTAGGGGCACCAACTTTTGAACATTCCAATCTATTACAAACCTTGCAAGACAATTATGTCATTCCCTTGAAAAGCTTGGAAGGTTCATGTGTCGATACATATAATGTCATTCAAGTACCTAAAGGGATGTACTCTAAAGAAATAAAATCTCATGCCTTGGGATATTTGGATGATCAATCCCTCAAATTTGTTCACATCTAGCACCTAAGAAAGAATGGATTTGATCCAAAATAAAGGGAGGTAAGGAATTCCCTTTTGAATTTGTTATGAATGAAGAGAAAATAAGGGTTTTAAATCGTGGTGGGGAGGTGTATGCCAATTTCCATGGGGTTTGGGGTATGATAGGTATGCATCCAACTTTATTGTAGAGAAAATCAAGATCCTTCAGTCACGGAGTCCTTAATACTTCTGTGAATATGGTCGTAGTGGATGAAGAAAAAGATGAACCCCAACTAACACTCCCAGAATTTGAAGAGGATGGACAAGCTACCATAGATGAGTTACGGGAAGTTAATTTGGGTTCCAAAGATGAACCAAGACTAACATATACAAGTGCTGCTATAACAGAAAATGAGGCACAACAATACATCTCACTCTTAAAAGAGTATAAAGATGTGTTTGCTTGGATATATGACAAGATGCCTGGATTAGATCCAAAGATTGCATTTTATACTATCAATTCCTTATGGAAAAAGGCCAATAAACAAGCTCAAAGAAGGATGCACCCTTGAATTAGTAGTAGAAATTGAGCAGAAATGGATAAACTCATGAAGGCAAGGTTCATTTGAGAGGTACAATATCCAATTTATGAGGGCTTGCAAACATTGTACTCGTGAATAAAAAGAACAGTCAAATCCGTATTCCCATTAACTTTAGGGATTTGAACCAAACTTGTCCTAAAGATGACTTTTCACTTCCAATCACCAAATTGCTTGTGGATGCAGACTATTAGGTATGAGACTTTGTCTTTCATGAATGGGTATTTAGAATATCATCAAATCTATATGGACCCTATGGATAAAGAATCAGCAGCCTTTGGAACCCCATAATGTATTTTGCTATAAGGTTATGCCAATTAGATTAAAAAAATGGTAGGGCAACATACCAAAGAGCTATTTTAAATATTTTTGGAGATTTACTACATGATTGTATCGAATTCCATGTAGATGATCTTGTAGTAAAAAACCAAAAATAGAATGGATCATATTGGTGATCTCAAGAAAATCTTCACAAGGTTGCGGAGGATACCAATTGAAAATAAATATGCTAAAGTGTGCATTTGGTGTTTCTTCTAAATAGTTTTTGGGCTTTGTTGTCCTGTGCATTGATATCGGGGAATCAAAATTGACCCATCCAAGATAAAAGCTATATGGGATATCCTACACATAAAAATATTAAAGAGCTAAGGATCTTGCAGAGAAGGCTGACTTACATTAGAAGATTTATATCTAATTTGACTGGAAGATGCTAATCATTTTCAAAACTAGTGAAAAATAATACATTTTTATCCGGGATGCAGTTTTTCAAAATGCTTTTGATAGCATTAAAGCTTATTTGACAAAGCTCCAGTGTTAATGGCTCCAATAAAAGGAAAGCCATTAATCTTATATATCAGTATTTTAGATAATTCCCTAGGAGCTTTTCTGGTTCAAAAGAATGATGAAGGGAAAGAATGTATACTATCTTAGCACAACTTTGATAATTCTTGAATTGAATTATTCACCTATCGAGAAAATTGACCTTTCTTTGATCTTCCAATTTCAAAAGTTGAGACACTATTTGTGGGAATAAACAATCTATTTAATATCAAAGGCGGATCCTAATTAAATATATGCTTTCCCATTCTGTTTTAATAGGAAAATTGGCTAAATGGTCAATGATTTTTAATCAATTCACTATTCAGTACGTCCCACAAAAACCCATAAAGGGACAAGCACTTGCAGATTTTCTAGTTGCACATCCAATTCTTGATGATTCACCTTTAACTGTTGACTTCCCTGATGAAAAGGCTACACAAGTAGAAGTCAAGGAAGGATGGGAGATGTATTTTGATGGAACATTTTGAACTTCAAATGGAAAAAGAAATCATGACCCAAAAGAAAACTAGTTAGGGATTGGGATTGTGTTTTGTCACTCCTGACAAAGGAATCATTCTATACTCTTTTTCTTTGACCAAAGGATGCTCAAATAATGAAACCGAATATGAGGTACACATAGCTGGGCTTGAACTTACTCTTAAAATTCCCATAGATGATTTGATCATATATGGAGAATTTGAACTGCGAGGCGAATATTCAATTAAAAAGACTAGCCTTATCCCATATTATGTGTAATGTATGGATTACCTTTTGTCCAAGATTTAAAGGTTCAAATTCGGCATGTATGTCATAGTTAATATAAAGCTGATGTTGCTGCAAGTTTAGCTGCTTCTCTAAGTCTGGTGAATGAAAAGACTATAAAAGTAACCATAGGGATTCGAAAAGTACTTCAACCTTATGACGGAATCAAAAAAAGGTGAAAGCCGAAATTTCTCTAACCATACATGAGATCCAAGAAAGCTCAAAAGAATTAAAGGATTGGCATAAACTTTTTATTGATTACCTTCAAACTGGGCAATTATCAGGAGAGCGAGTAAAGTGTGTCGTAATAAAAAGGCGTTCCACACAATTTATTCCTTGGAAAATATGTTGTACAAAAGATCATCGGATAGAATGTTCATGAGATGCATTACTAATAATGAAATCGAAGAAGTAATAAAAGAGGTACATTTTGGTACTTGTAGAGCTCACTAAATTGGTTTGAAACTTCAAATGCAAATAAAGCGTCTAGGTTGTTCCATTAGTCTACTGTGATCATGATTATATTAATTTTGCAAAAAGGTGTCAAGATTGTCAATTTCATGATGACTTTATCCATCAACTTCCAGAACCTCTACATACTTCTACAAACTCATGGCCTTTTGCAGTTTAAGGAATGGACGTCATGGGTCCATTTAATCCACCATCTTCAATAGGTCATAACTATATTTTGGGAGAAACAGACTATTTCTCCAAATGGGGTAAAGCTATCCCATTCAAGAATGTTAATAGAAAGTTTATGGTCAAATTTGCAAGGACACATCATCTACAGATTTAGAGTCCCAGATTCTATCATTACTGACAATGCAAAATATTTCAAAGGTGCACTATTGTATAAGTTACATGACAAGTACAACATAAAACTCCATCACTCTTCGAGGTATCTCATACACTTGCTAATGGTTTAGCTGAAGCATTCAACAAAATCATAAGCAAGCTTTTGAAGAAAATTGTAAGAAAGAATAAGAGAAATGTCATGAAACATNTAAAGTTTTCGAAACACTTTGGGTTTGTCGTACCACTTACAAAACTCCAACTAAGGCGACATTTTATGCTTTTATTTTTGGAGGAGATGCGGTATTGCCATTGGAAATACAGATGCCTTCGTTGAGAGTTGCAATTCAAAAGTCCATTACTCATGAAAAAAAAAGTGCCAAAGTACGATTGGCAGTACTCAAGAGTTTGGATGAGAGGAGGCCATGGCCCAACAAAATCTTGAAATGTATCAACAACGAATAGAAAATACCTTCAACAAAAAGGTTAGGTTGCAATCTTTTTAAAAGGGAGACTCGAAGGACAAAAGGAAAGTTTGAACTAAAATAGGATGGTCCTTATGTTATCGAGAAGATGGATTCAAATGATACATATCTTTTAATAATAGTAGATGGTGAAAGAATCATTCCCCCTACCGGCGAAAGATTCTTAAAAATGTATTTTAAATAAGATACCTTGAAGCTAAACTTTACCAAAAAACTCCACTAGATTGAAAACCCTGATAAAGGGTGGCCTAGGTAAAAGTTAGGGATAAAAAAATCCCATTAGGTTGAAAATGCTAAAAAGGACGGTCTAGATAAAAAAAAATCCCACTATGTTGAAAACCCTGAAAAAGGCGGCGTAAGTAAAAGTTAGGGATTAAAAAAATAAAAAAGGCTAGGTTGAAAACCTAAAAGGCAGCCTAGGTTTTTAAAAAAAATCTTCAGTCTCTAAACAATTTGGCTTAATCCCTTTTGTAAAAGGATACGTAGGCAGCTTGGACCCATACCCAAATTCAATCAAAACAAACAGAAAAAATGTTCTAAAAAAAAAGTGTCTTTGAACTACGTATGGCTTAATCCTTTTAGTAAAAGGATACGTAGGCAGTTTGGAATTATATCCAAGTTCAATCAAAATAAACCAAAAAAAAAATTGGTACTTTGTATTTGCTTATGCAAATTCCAACTAATATTATTTTGGGTTTTGCATATACAACTACGGAAAAAAAAAATCAGATGACTTGATCCCTTTTACAAAGGGTCTCACATAGTTAGTTTGGAATCATATCCAAGTTCAGTCAAAACAAACCGAAATTAAAAATGTTGATAAAAGAAAAAAAAAATCACTTCTGAATTACGTGTGGCTTTATCCCCTTCGTAAACAGGTACATAGGCAGCTTGAAACCATATCCAAATTCAGTCAAAACAAAACAACATAATGTGTTTGGTCTTTTGGACAAATATACTTGGCCTTTCATATTGTATGAAATGTCAAATAAACAAACCAAGCGAAATTATATATTTTCTTCCAAATGATACGCAAATACTGAATAAAAAAGAAAAGAAAAAAAATTGGTCTCCACACCAAAAAAAAAAAAGTTGGTAATGTTACCAACTAAACAAATAATTTTCATTCAACGTGATAAATATGAAAAATAAAATCAAATTATTGGTATTTACATCAACATGATGGAACAAAAATTACATATGCAAAAAGGAAAAAATGGTTTTTTAGCCAAATGAAAACTATATATGCCAAAAAAAAAAATTTTGGATTTTTTTTTGGATCGATATTTAAATTGTTCTATATTCAAGCCTTCTTGAAACCTTGATGAGGACTAATGTAATTGAAAAAAATGATATATAATTATGTCAATGCAAGGGAATTTTCAAGAAGAAACATCTATTCAATATTTTAAAACAAAATCCTTTCAAGGGTAAAAACAAAATATTTCACATCAGTTGGCTTTTAAAAATAATACACAATTCTATCAAAAGTTGTGAATTGAACGCTTACAACTACAAAGATCTTGAACTTGTTCTCTTAGACATTCCACTTTGATAGTTTTACATGAGAATTTAAGATTATAATGTTTTAATATTCATCTTCCTATAAACCTTAACGAAATATTTGGAGTTTTAGCTTTGGGTAATTCCCCTCATAGACATTCCACTTTGGTTGTTTTACATGAGAATTTAAGATTATAATGTTTTAATATCCATCTTCTTGTAAACCTTAACAAAATATTTGGAGTTTTACCTTTGGGTAATTCCCCTTATTTCATAGTTTGACAGGAATGTCTTAAATGATTGCCAAAATAAGTCGTGCTTGGATCTTTTTAAATGTAGAATTTAAGATTATAATGTTTTAATATTCATCTTCTTGTAAACCTTAACAAAATATTTGGAGTTTTACCTTTGGGTAATTCCCCTTATTTCATAGTTTGACATGTCTTAAATGATTGCCAAAATAAGTCGTGCTTGGATCTTTTTAAATGTGTAAAGTCTCGAATCACTAGGAAGCATTTGTTAGCAGTCAAATTTCATAAATTTGATCTATGTTGTTTATTTATGTGATAAAATTTATGGAAAAAAAGATAAATATTGAAATTTTTATTCTTATCAATTTTAAGAATTGATAAGTTGATAAACTACTCTATTTGGTTGCCGCATGAAGTTCGAACTTGAGGACATTGCTACTGAAGTTTGTGTCCTCATCAAATAGACATGCAGTATCCTCATCGAATACACCTGCTGAAGAAGGAAGGACGCAAATTAATCGGTTCTCGACGAGATACTCAAAAGTCTTGCCAGCATTGGATTGGGATGGGATATTGATGAGGTCCAATGAAATCCTATATAAAGGGACCCAAGGCAGTACGAGAGAGCAGAATATTTAAAATATATATATATATCTGAGGGTTTATAGACGGGAAAAACGTGAGGAAAAAAGAAAAAGGTTGAGACATCAGAAGCTTTAGTGTTTGAGTTCTCTTTCAATATTAATATATAATATATTAGCTTTTAGTGTAGGATTTTATTAAGAATTTTTTTTTAGTATATTTGGCAAAATATCAATGTGTAATCTTCTCAAGTTTTCAATGTGCGGTAAATTCTCAAATTTTTTATTATTTTATATTATTGCATTATTACTATTGTACTAAACTTATTTGTTTATTTTTTGTGTCTCTTGATTAATAGGAGGAAAATTCTCAAATTTTTTATTATTTTATATTATTGCATTATTATTATTGTTCTAAACTTATTTATTTATTTTTTATGTCTCTTGATGTTAATCGGAGGTGTTTTTTCTAATAAGTAATTAATGAATAATTTATATTATTCAAGAGTGTGAACCTACTATAATTTAAATTTTATTTAAATATAAGAAAATTTGGTTGGTATGAATTCGCACTATTGAGTGGTTAAATACTTTGACTTAAAAATTCTGTTAAAATTCTACATCTACAAATAATAATTTCAATATTGGCTACGGAAGCGATTAACCGAATATTTTCTTACTCCTATCAAATTGGTTTAACTTGCAAAATCATGGTCCCCTATTGTACTCATTGTGAGCCTAGCACTGTGGCGCATGATTCATTTGATAGATATTTATTTCTCTCAAACAAAATTAATCCATGGTTAAATAATACCACAGAATATCGAATACGGAATAAAATCAAGAAACATATCTCTAGCCATTGATGTTGTTCGGTTACTGTAGAAGAGAAAAGAAAAATAGAAATAATAATAATTTTTCTGGATACTTCTAAATTTAGACAATAATACAATGGTAAATTTTCTGATAGAATGTTAGGCATAAAGACTCAAAATATATTTAGACAATCTGATACGATGGTAAATTTTTTGATAGAATGTTAGGCATAAGACTCAAAATATTCTTACAATGAGTGGTTATCACAAAACGTAGCAATTATCAATGAGTGGTTATCACAAAACGTAGCAATTATCACAACGTGATAATTATTACAAAGGTGGTTATTAAGTCAAATTGATAAATATCAGAATTAAATATTGGATCAAATATTTAAAATTTAAGATAAAATCCACATGGGATAATTAAAAATTCTAACATTTCTCCCACTTGATTCACATATTTTATTCGATATACAAACTATCAAGTCTCATAAACAAGATCCAAAACACATGAATCATGGCAACAAGTCCTCTAAGAAACAAGTATTATCTTCCATTTACTACTATGCATTATGTCTCTTCAACGCTAAACTTTATATGATAACACAACCTAATGAATAAGCCTTATGCTTATTATAGGTCCAATTTAAGTGAATTTTCTCAAATAACCAAATAAGTATACGCAACTGAATATGAAAAATCACAATTGGATAAGAGTTTCATTGGAAATATTAAATGTAATACATGTATAATGAGGTCACATCATGGAACCAAGTCTCATTTTAACTATATGATCCCTGAAAATCTTTGGTGGCATGCCTTTAGTCAAGGGATTGACAATCATCAATTCAGTATTAATGTGTTCAATGACCACTTTATTTTCTTTAACAAGTTCTCAAATGGCTAAGTATTTAATGTCGATGTGTTTACTTTGACTACCACTTTTTGTTTTTAACCATAAAAATAGCAGCTGAATTGTCACAAAATAACCTCAATGGCCTAGAAACATAATCCACAACTCTAGACGCAGATATGAAATTCTTCAACCATACACCATGCAAAGTTGCTTCAAAACAAGAAACGAACTCAGTTTCCATGATAGAGGTTGCAATCAAAGTTTGTTTCGCACTTCTCCAAGACACAGCTGTACCGGCTAGCATAATAAGACATAACCAGATGTCAATTTTCGCAAATCAATGTAGCCAGCATAGTCTGAATCTGAGTAGGCAAACACCTTTAGATTATCAGTCCGTCTGTACATAAGCATGTAATCTTTCATTCTTTGAAGGTACCTCATTACCTTCTTTGCAGCTCTCTAGTGGTCTATATCTGGATTACTCTGATATCTTCTCAACATTGCTACAACAAATACAATGTCAGGTCTCGTGCAGACCTGAGCATACATCAGGCTTCCTATGGCAGAAGCATATGGAATGTTTTTCATCTGTTCCTGTTCAAAGTCATTTTTCAACACTGGTCCAAGTTGAACCTTTCACCCTTCATAATGGGTGCCACACTTGGTGAACAATCTTTCATCTGAAATCTCTCTAAACTTTGTTAATATAAGTCTCTTGAGACAAACCCAAAATGTACTGAGTTCTATCTCTTTGGATCTTTATGCCAATGACATAAGATGCCTCACTCATATCCTTCATATCAAAGTTTCTAGAGAGAAGACAATGAATTGTTTCACCTCATGTAGCAATCCTTTATTATTACTTGCAAGTAAGATGTCGTCCACATACAGAACATGAAAACAAATCTTACTCCCACTAGCCTTCTTGTATATACATTGATCCATGATATTCTCTTCAAAATCAAATGAATAGATCACACTATAAAATTTTAAATACCATTTACGAGAGGCTTGCTTCAATCCACATATAGACTTTTTAAACTTGCAAACTAAATACTTACTAGAGCAGAATCCTTCGGGTTGTTTCATATAAATATCTTCCTCTAGATCTCCATAAAGAAACGTCGTTTTCACATCCATTTGATGCAAATCCATATCAAAATGGGCAACCAATGCCATAATGACTTGAAGAGAATCTTTCTTAGATATAGGAGAAAAGGTTTATGTATAATCGATTCTTTCTTTCTGAGTGAATCCTTTGGCAACAAGTCTCGCTTTATATCTTTCGATGTTGCCTAATGAGTTTTTCTTTGTTTTGAAGACCCATTCTCATCCTATGATTTTTGCACCAATAAGCAACTCGACAAGATCCTAGACTCCATTCGATGCCATCGAATCCTTCTCCTCTTTCATGGCATTGTACCACAAGTCAGATTTATTACAATTCATGGCTTGTGAAAATGTTTTAGGATCATTTTCACCTCCAATATTATACTCAGACTCTTGCAGATATACCGTATAGTCATCAGGAATTGTTGTTTTCTTTACTCTAGTAGATCTTCTCAACGTTGTTCCAACATTATCCTGAGGAATGTGTTGTTCAACTGGTTGTTCAACAATTTCAGGTATTTGTTGAACATAATTTACTGGATCATTATCAGCATTTTGTGGAGTTTCAAGGACTAGTTGTTCAACACGTACTTGATCTCGAGGAGTGTGGTGAATAACAATAGTCCGTCCATGACTGGAAGTGGAAGGTTGTGGAACATAATATTTTGTCTTAGATCCAATACCTAATGATTTGTCACTCCCACTAATTAGGTCATTTCTCAAGAAAGTTTGCATTTCTTGACTTCACAATCCTTGTACCATTAGATGGACAGTAAAATCTATATCCCTTAGACCATTCAGCATATCCAATAAAATACCCACTAATGGTCCTTGGGTCCAACTTCTTTTCTTGTGGGTTATAAACTCTTACTTCAGATGGGTATCCCCAAATGCATACATGTCGCAAATTCGACTTCCAACCTTTAAATAACTCAAATGGCGTCTTTGGGACAGCTTTGGTTGGAACTCGGTTTAATATGTACACTATCGTCTTAAGAGCTTCACTCCACAAAGATTCTGGAAGTTTTGAGCATCCTTGCATAATTTGCACCATGTCCAATAATGTTCGGTTTCTTCTCTCTACTACACCATTTTGGCTCAGAGAACCAGGTGTAGTGTGTGACCAACAATCCCATGCTTAACAAGAAACCTTGCAAAAGGCCTAGGTGCTTGTCCATCTTCACTGTATCTACCATAGTACTCACCACCTCTATCGGTCATAGAGAGAAGAATACGAACATAATTAAATAGTTACGATCTCACAGGTTTAATTTATTTTTCATATTGTTTCTCTACTTCTGCCTTAAACACGTTAAAGGCGTCTAGTGCTTCATTTTTGTTATTAAGCAAGCAGAGATATATGTATCATGAGAAATCATCTATGAAGGTAATGAAATACCTTTGACAATATGCATGCATATTCAGACAATATATGTCTGTATGTATGATCTCTAATAATTCTAAACTCCTCTTGGCTCCTTTCTTCGATATGTTGGTCTGCTTACCTTTTATGCAGCCCACACAAGTCTTGAAATCAGTAAAATCTAGAGTACTAAGTACTCCACCATCCACTAATCTCTTGATTCTCTGAATGGAGATGTGTCCCAATCTCCGGTGCCACAACATAGAGCAATCCTCATTCATAACACATCTTTTAACACCAGTATTATTTTGAACATGCAAAGTAGTAAATGTAGCATTGTTTTGCAAATTAATTTGAAAAAGACCATCAAACAAAATACCATTCCCGACAAGGTCAGACATTTATAAAATAAACTAAATCCAACATTTGAACAATACCAAGAATATCGCAAAGGTACAAGTTTTGACAATGAAATTAAATTTCTAGAGAAATTTGGAACATAAAATGTCCTTTTCAAATCTAATACAAAGCCACTACTGAGAACTAAATGCCATGTCCCAATTGTATTTACGTGAGGCCACATCTTATTTCCTGAATAGATGTAGTCTTCACTTTCCATTGACTTCCTTAGGTTTCGCAATCCCTGCAAGGAATTCGTAATATGGATTGTAGAACCATAATCAATACACCATGTGTTATGATTAACATCTACCATATTAGATTCATAACAGGTATGACAAGTGAGATTAGGTTACCTTTCTTCTCAAGCCAGTTCTTGAATTTGGTTTTGCAATCCTTCTTCATGTGTCCCTTCTTCTTACAGAATAAGCACTTGGATTCCTTCTTAATATCTCCTTGAGGATACATCTTTTCCTTTCTCTTCTTCTTGGCTTGGTTGTTCTCGTTCTTTCCTTGAGTTGCCAGATGCACACTCTCTTCAGTTTTCATAAGCAACCTTCCTTCCTCTTGCACACACATGGTCATCAACTCATTGATGGACCATTTGTCCTTATGTGTGTTGTAAGAGATCTTGAAAGGCCCATACTGATGTGGTAGAGAGTTCAGAATATAGTGCACAAGAAAAAAATCTGACATTGTAACCTTAAGAATTTTCAGTTGAACCGCAATGTACCTCAAGTGCATGATATGTTCACGCACTCCTTTGATACCGGTGAGATTATTGGTAAAGAACTTCATGATTAGGGTGCTTGCTAAAGCTTTATCTAAAGACTCAAACTGCTTATCAATGGCCTTCAATAGCTCTTGGACATTATCATACTGATCGACAGAACCTCGAATGCCAGCTGAGATGTTGGTCTTTATGAACATCACACTGAGGCGATTAGATCGCTCCCACGTTTCATAAAGCTCAACATCACTAGGTTGGCTATTCTCAGTAATTATGAGGTTGTTCGTGCATCTTTCCTGATAGCATAATCAATGTCCATCCACCCCAAATGAAGAAGAATCCTTTCTTTCCACAACTTATAGTTGTTACCCTTGAGTTCAAGAATGTCACATTTCATATCAGAAAAATTCATAGGTTGAAAAATTGCACAAATAAATTACATACATGCTTATATAAAAAATTTGAGGCAAATTAACATTTATTATGTTTTACCAATGCAAAACATACCAAGAAATATGAATTACATGACATAGAAATTGCCTGTAGGCTAAATTTCTAATTCAAATAAATTCATATAATCAAAATTACAAAACTATTAAATCATGTTCCTTTCTTTAATTCCTATGATTAAATTAAGAAATATAATTTAATATTTCACCCCTTTAATCATACAATATAATATAATAAAAATTCCTGTGAGATAAAATTTATTATATTAAATGTGATATAATAACAATTAATGTCTTATATTTTAAGTAATCCCAAAACAACAGAATTAATGTACATACATACATACATATATATGTACATACATACATACATACATATATATGTACATACATACATACATATATATATATATATATACATACATATATATATACATACATACATATATATATATACACATAAATATATACATATATATATATACATACAAATATATATATATATATATATATATATAATATAATAAAAACTCCTGTGAGATAAAATTTATTATATTAAATGTGATATAATAACAATTAATGTCTTATATTTTAAGTAATCCCAAAACAGCAGAATTAATGTACATACATACATACATACATACATACATATATATATATATACATACATATATATATATATATGTATGTATGTATGTATGTATATATATGTATATACATATATATAGATGTATGTATATATATATACATACATACATACATATATATATATATATTAATTAAAGATGATGCTGCTACTCTATAATTAAAAATATATATATACATATATATACGGATCACAGATATTAATAATTACAGAAAAGTCACAAAGCGACATATATATAATGTTGATATATATATATATATATGCAAATAACAAGCTGGAAGTAACTTATATAAAAATAATACATTCCAAAACTAAACAGCTTGAGTAGCTTGACTAGTCAGACTTCTTGACTCTTAACCAGAAAGTCTCTGGTTCAAACGCTTTCAACATCGCCAGAATAATGTTCCAAAATTAAACAAGCGATAGAAATAGCTCAAGCGGTCATTGAGCTCCTATAACTTAATTCAAGGTCATGGGATCAAAACTTTCGAATGTTGAATGCGTATTGGAGTTATTTATTATATCTTTTATTATCAAAAGTAGTTAATAAAAATGTTTTACTATTTATTTATTTTTTTATTAGAAGTAGTTAATAAAAATGTTTTACTCCAACACTACACAAGCCACAAGGGTGATCAGTGGTGAGAACCCGTGACTTGTGTCCATCACAAGTTCAACACTTATTTTTTTTTTTTATTTCATTTTTTACATCTTCTTCTTCACTCGGTTTGGACCAAAACGGATCTGTGTGGACCCGGTTTGGACCAAAACGGATCTGTTGCGATCCGAATACAACCCGCACATATTCCCAGCCATTTGAGCATCAAAAATTGCGTTTTAATCACAGAAAATATGTAAATCTAATTTCCTAATGATTTCTAACTTTAGTTTTCAATAAAAACATCAAAATCAGAAACTCATTATCATGGTCAATAATTCATATACATAAACAAAAAATATACGCCATAACCCATCAATAAATAACACCAAAATAGATGTTTTAATTAAGGAAAAATCATAGAATCAATTTAAAATAATTTATGATTCTAGATTTTCTCAATAACATACCAAGAGTAAACCCAAATCAACATATACATATATGTAAATCAAGGCAGATGCATAATATGCTCTGATACCAAATGACAGATATTTATATCTCTAAAACAAAATTAATCTATGGTTAAATAATACCACAGAATATCGAATGTGGAATAAAATCAAGGAACATACCTCCAACCATTAATGTTGTTAGGTCACTGTAGAACAGTATTATAAAAAGGAAAATAGAAATAATTTTTCTGGATATTTTTAAACCTAGACAATCTGATACGATGGTGTATTTTCTGATAGAATGTCAGGTATAGGGACTCAATATACTCCGTATATTTATAACGTTTTTCTCCATAAAAAAAACTAAAACGGTTGCAATGAGTGGTTATCACAAACGTAACAATTATCACGTTTGAGTGGTTATCACAAACGTAACAATTATCACAATGTGATAATTATCACAAAGTTGGTTATTAAGTTAAATTGATAAATATCAAAATTAAATATTAAATCAAATATTTAAAATTTAAGATAAAACCCACGTGAAATAATTAAAAATTCCAATATCATTCATATTGTGCCCAGAACAAGGCATATGGCTACATTCATGATGTGCCATTGAACAAGGCGCGGCAAATCATCGAACGGGGAGATCATGGTGCGCCTTTTATACCGGCATAAACATTTCTTTTTCTTTTTTATTAAATAGTTTTACTTATTATTTCACAACCTCCTCTATACATGCCTGTGTTGATTCACTGGAAAAAGTGTGTTAATTGTTATGTACACACGTGTATAAATTATATAATAAATTATAATGCATAAACACATAACTAGTTCAAATTATACATTGTTCAGAATCTACAAGCACATAACGAATATGAATATGTAAGAATGTAAGAGAAAGCCGAGAAAAAAAAAAAAAAACCAGTAAATCAGGAAAGTGTCCATCTCTTAGCTTCTTCGATTCAGTAAGGTGGCTCCGTGATACACATTGGTGGACTCCTCTGTTGACCACGGCACTCTCTTTCAGAGCCTATTGGTAGCCGGAAAATGAGGGCTTAATTAGGAAAGACCCAAGATTCTAAATAGGAAACAACAAAGAGAGAATCCTCTTGAAGGAAAGGGATGCCTTCGTTTCTTTGCTTCTAGCTATTCCATCTGCCTGTTTTTATTGCGGTTTGAACTATTGATATACATAATTAGATGTAAGAAAAAGGTTTATGGTGGATAGTTAACTTGCAGTAAAGATATTTACAGACAGGAAACTAGTAGTCAAATTAATTAAAAATTTACACCAAATTATGGTTAAAATTCTTCTGTACCTCAAATTATATAAGCAGGTGTGTAAGTTCAGACAAAATAAACTTAGTTAACATATATAAATGGAAAAAAAAAAAAAAAAAAGTTGTTTTTTTTTTTTTTTTTAAATTCGGTTGTGTTTGCCTGCAACGAAGATATTTACGACCTTAAATTTATATAAACAATTTTAAAATTACGCTAACATGCTTTTACAAGTTATGGAGAATTAAGGACAATATTTGGTAATTATTAGTGATGGTTTAAAGGCATTATCGAAAAATAAAAGAAAAAAAATGAGTATTACAAATACTCTTCTATTATTTGAGTAGTAAAGTAGCAGTAACCCTGAAATCTTAAAATTCCTCAAGTTCGAATTGTAAATCATTTAGTTCCATAATCTTTATATTTTCGCAAAATAAAAAAATAAAAGTGCTCCTCAAATACTTCTAAGTTGCACTTCTGTGTGGGTCTTATTTATTTATTCACAGCAACCAATTTTCCAGCCATGTGATTAAAACTGTTTGGTTTACTACTGGCGATTTTGTTCGAAGCTTTTGTTCCACATTCATGTGTTTTTATTCTGTTCGCCGGCTGCCTTCTAAACATTAGACGAAACAACGTCAGTACTTGAGATGTTCTCATTGAAACAAATGTTGACGCATAAATTTTTGAATTGTACTTTTATAAGTTTATTTGTCATTGTTATACATATTATATATTTCTTATTTATTTTTGCTAAAATGCGTAATCCATAATTTGGACCGAACTTAGTTGATTGACGCTGGACAAAATCCATTTAGTAATCTATTGATACGTTAAAAATAATTTATTTCACTTTTTCTCTCATTCTTTATATTATTATTATTAATAAAAAGTTAATATTTTTTTATTAAAATTTTTAATTTTATTTTTAAAAAAAATTAACAGCTCATTTGATAATAAAGAGAGAGAGATGTCTATTGATAGCTCGTCTTACCTGCACCGCCTCCAAACACGACTCCTTCAGTTGCCAATTTGAATACGTAGCGGGTATTAAGAAGAGTCAACGGACAAATAGTCAATAGGATGGACACAGGGGTGTGTTTTTTTGGTTAAATATAGTAAACCCCGTCAGATTTGTATTGTTTTGCATTAAATTTTTTAACGTTATTTTTTTTTCTATTTTATCTCTTTTATTAGTAGATATCAACAATTTGATTATTAAAAAGTCAAGAAAGACATTTTTATCTCTAAACATTACAAGAAAATATAAAATTAACCCCTTAAAGTTTATTATATTTGTCATTTTAATCTCTAATTCTGGTTTTGTATCAATTAACTTACTTTAGTCATTAATTAATATAAAAATATTGTCAAAATAATTAAAATATAATAATGCCTACCAATACCAGTGATTCTTTAAACATACTTGTGAAAAGAAATTTAAATACAAAATTTTCCTAACACTATCGACATTTTTGTTTAAGGTTTAGTCTTTTCATTATATTTTATTTTCATGTAAAAATAAATTTTTAAATATACGAGACCCATAATTATCTATTAAACTTATATCTGCCTATTTTCTTTTTTTTTTCTTTATATTTATTCAAAATGATTTTCTTCTTAATTTTTTTCCTTTATTAATATAATTCAACTATTACCTAAATTATACAAAATAAATTTATACATATAAACAAAAATTAAAATTAAAATAATTTAGATGAAATACCTTTAATAATTCATCAAAAATTTTAAAATTAATTATTTCACCATATTTTAAAATCTTAAATATTGGAGAAAGCATAATTCAAGAATCAGAATATTAATTAATTTGGAACATATTTATATTTTAAACAATATTGACAATATTATTGACTTTTATTTTTATCCCAATGTATTAAATGACACAAAGCTTACATAAGGGGATAAAGTGAAATCTCAAATAAACCTTAAGAGGGCTTACCGCAATTAACTTTTAAGGGTAAATTTGTCACTTTTTTTGAAAAATTAATAGTAAAGTTACATTTGACCGTTAGTCAAAGGAGTAAAGTGACAAAAAAATAACGTTAGAGAGTTTAGTGCAAAACAGTCCAAAGCTTAAGAGAGTTTACTGTATTTAACCTTTTTTTTTAGGAAAATTAAAAGTACACTTGTGATTTGGCTAATATTCATATTATTCTTACATTTTATAAATCTACAATTAACACACTTGTGGTTTGGGAGTTTATTTATTTATTTGTAAAATGATTTTTTTTTTTTGCCTTTTTTTTAAAATGAATAGAAAATTAAAAACATAATTAGTTTATACAAAAAGTCAAAAGTATCACAAAGTCTAGTAAATCTCTGCTACTGGTATTAGATTATATACACATGTCATCCTATCACATAACGTAATATGAGAAAAGTGTAATAAATGATCCAATACTTCCTTTTGCGTCCCCTACTCGAAGAAAATGGCTGTATTTTATGTTAAAGGGTTAAATGTAGAAAACATCCCCTGAACTTAATTTATACCTTCGTTGCACTTTGCCCATCTCAACTTATATAATAAGCACTTTACCCCCTCTTTTATATTTTGGGACAAAATTACCCCTATTATTTTAATTATTATTGTTTTATATTCTTCTTCTTTTTCCATTTTATTTATTTTCTTTATCTTTTTTTCCCTATTCTCTCTTGCTACTAAACAATTACATTACTTTTAATAATCAATTAATTAAATGTCTAACTTTTCACATGTATCTAAACAATTTAATTTATAGATTAATCATACTTTAATACAATAAATATATTTTGTTGTAATATAAAATTTGTGATTAACTATTAATAATAAGATTAACAAATAAAAATAAAATTTTTGAGTTAGAGGAAATTTAAAAATTTATAATATACAAATAAAATTATAGAATGAAAAAGTGCGTACAAACTTTTATTTATAGTGTACTATTTAAAAAATTAGTAAGAGAATATTATGGCTCCCTAATATAAGGGTTTTCAGAGTTGCGATAAACTTAATCAAGATATGACATGTGAATGATATAGGATAGGAAAAAAAAAATTTTTGTTTGCATACTTAAAATATATATTTTTAATTTTTCAACAAATTATTTTATCTTTTTATAGTTTGTTTATTTGTTAATTATAACATTAGTAAAACTTACAAAATCCTTATTATATTATTAAAATATATGTTGCTTGTATTAAAAAATCTTATTTAATCTATAAATTATTTATACATATCTAAAAAAAAATAGAATTTTTAACTAACTAATTACTGGTACCATAATAATTTAGCCGATAGCAAGAAAGAATGGGTAAGAAGATAAAAGAAAAATTATGAGAGAAAAAATAAATAAATTGGTAAGAAGAGAGAAAAAAAAGAAAAACAAAATTATTAAAATAGTAAGGGCAATTTTGTCTCAAAACATGAAGAAGGGATAAGAGAGTAACGTACTTATTAAATGAGTTGAGGGGGTAAAGTGCAACTAGGGTGTAAGTTTAGGAAGGTTTCTGCATTTAACCCTATGTTAGATTGTATTGCATAACTAATCTTGATCAGCGGATTTAAATTACTAAAATAATCTTTTCAATAAAAAAAATTAAGATTCACTTAATCAAATATTTAACGATTTTACTTTAAATTAAACAATAAAGAAACGAATTTTCCATTTCCAAATCATGAACATAAATTAACATTAGACAGATCACAATAGATTCCTTGTAATTTACCCAATTTATTAACTTAAAAGCCTTTTCATAAGAAGTTTCATTTCAAAAATTATATCATCTAGAGGGATACCAATTTTTATAAGAGTCTCGAATCCCGAATACCTAAAAAACAATTTCAAGACGGAGATTCTGTGGACCATTCTTCATTATACAACTTATTTATTTAGACACATGTCAATCCTTCCATTCCATCCCCCCGGTTTCCAAGCCTGAGCTGAAGGAAAAACTAAAATACAAGATATGCAGTCTCTTAGCATCCTTTCAATTTCCATTGTCTTGCTATCAGTTTCATGGGTTACTTCGGACGGCTCAATTCAGGATGAATTTTACAATTGTGTCGGTCTCAAAACGGAATTTTCTATACCTTTCTCAGAAGCTTTTTTTACCCCAAATAATGCTTCATTTACTTCCATTCTGGAATCTACAGCACAAAACCTTAGATGCCTGGTCCCATCTAGACCTAAACCTCAGCTTATCTTCACACCATTGACTGATTCCCATGTTCAAGCAGCTGTTATATGCGCCAAAGAACTTGGGATTCAGCTGAGAATCCGCAGTGGAGGACACGATTACGAAGGTATCTCGTATACTTCTGAAAAGGAGTCACGATTTATGCTTGTAGACCTCTCAAAACTTCGATCCATTAATGTTAGCATAGATGACAATAGCGCGTGGGTCGAGACAGGCGCTACTATTGGGGAAGCCTATTATTGGATTGCTAAGAAAAGCGAAGTTCATGGCTTTCCGGCTGGTCTTTGCACCAGCGTAGGAATTGGAGGCCACATAACAGGAGGAGCATATGGTACGCTGTATGAGAAAATACGGCCTTGGGGCGGATAATGTGGTTGATGCTCGAATAGTTGATGCTACCGGGAGAATTCTTGATCGAAAGTCTATGGGAGAGGATCTGTTTTGGGCAATCCGAGGAGGTGGAGGAGGGAGCTTTGGAGTAATTCTTGCTTTGAAAGTAAGATTAGTTCCGGTACCTGCAATCGTTACAGTTTTTACTGTTCCAAGAACATTGGAACAAGGAGCAACTAAGCTTCTGTATAGATGGCAACAGGTTGCTGATAAGCTTGACGAAGATCTCTTCATCAGAGTCATCATACAATCCGTAAATGAAACTAATAAGAAATTAGGAAAGCAGACAATACAAACTGCCTATAATGCTTTATTTCTTGGAAGAGCTGACAGACTCCTACAAGTAATGAAGAAAAGCTTTCCTGAATTGGGATTATCACAAAATGACTGTGTTGAAATGAGCTGGATCGAATCAGTGATGCACATGGCGGACTTTCCTAGTAATATACATCAAAGGCCTGAAGTTTTGCTTCAAGGGAAATCCTCATACCCAAAGATCTACTTCAAAGCTAAATCAGACTATGTAAAGGAGCCAATCTCGGAATATGCACTGGAAAGACTATGGAAGAGGCTCCTAGAAGCAGATTCATTATTCATGCTTTGGACTCCTTATGGTGGAATGATGAGCAAAATTTCAGAATCCGAAACTCCTTTCCCTCACAGAAAAGGCACAAAATTTATGATCCAATATATGACGATATGGCAAAGTGATCACGAAAAAACTGCTGCGAAACACATTGATCGGATTAGGGGGTTATACGATTTCATGACTCCTTATGTTTCCAAGTTTCCTAGAGAAGCTTATGTAAATTACAGGGATCTTGATTTGGGAGTGAACAAAGTTAACGGTAACACAAGTTTCAGAAAAGCAAGTGTTTGGGGCAATAAGTACTTCAGAAACAACTTCAAAAGACTTGTAGTCGTGAAGACAAAAGTTGATCCTGACAACTTCTTTAGGCATGAACAGAGCATCCCAACCCTTTAATGTATTGTGATGGATATGAAAAGAAAATGTTGCATGAAGCAACTACAGGCACACAGTACAATTTGTTTAAGATGATTTGATGCTTTTTACATGTAAAATGGATGGCAATAAAAATTAATGCAATGGAAGAGAAAGCTCAAATTTCGCCCTGCAAATCTAGATTTATGCAAAACAATCTCAGAACCTTATAAAGATAAGGAAGTATTATTAAGTTTAAGCCTTTAGGTGGTAGACACGGATTCTCTGTCCCACCATCTGCGCCATTTTCTATATTACTTTCTATACTCATATTCTGTCACATCCTCTGAAAACTAGATATGTATACTCTAACTTATAAATATTATTTAACCAGAGTAAATATGTCAAATATATAGAGTATGAAAACAGTTTGATACGTATATTCTAATTTATAAATATTATATTCAACTAGATTAAACATATCAAATATATAAGATGTGGTGGCAAGAGATTGGTATCAGGCGCAAGATCCTAACTACGCTAAAAGTGCTTCTATTTCCAGAAATACTCTTTGCAAAAGCACCACCCAAAAAAAAAATCTTAAAAATGGCACACATTATCGTGCAACTCGTAATTCCAGCCAAGCATCTTAAAAAGGAGATTGTACAAATATGCATCTATACCCAAACCCAAGTCGGTCACTAGTAGAAACTATAAGAGAGAGAGGGGGGAGGCTTCGGCCATTTGGAAGAGGAAACAGGGAACGGAAACGGAAGAGAGAAGAATGGAAGGGGAATAGGTGAGGGGGCGAGGCATTACTGGACTTGCAAATTTGCAAGGGCCGCATTCAGAGAGTGCTGCTCTTTCAACAACAAATAGACTGTGATGTTAAACATGGGTTTTTCCTGGCGTTCCATTTTTTTTTTTTTTTTATAAGAGCAAGATGGATCGTTAGAGAATCTGGTGGAAACTTGAAGCAAGGGTCGATTTGACCAAAAAGAGCAACCATATTAACAAAATTAATGAGTACTTTGCATAATCACATTAAATCAGTTAGTATTACGGAATAGAAGTTTTTTTAATACTCAAGTAGTTAATATGTAACATATATTCCCTACATGAAGTAAATGGTCCTTCTCAAATACAAAAGATATTATTGAACTAACAGAAAAATAAAATGCAACAAAGGTTTTAAAAGTCGGTTTACTAATATACATGTAATCATTTTTAAGATTTACAACAGAAGTGTCCACCTGGTATGCTTTCTGCATCAAATACGGCGTAAAGAGGCAAGCCTTTTCTCAAGCTCCTCTACATCAGCCGGGGTAGAACTGCAAAAACCATTAAAACAATTCTTAATGTTTGTAAAAGAACAAGCACAGCCAAACAGTGATGTATAAAAGATAAATATGGCCAAAAGTAATAACAAACCACCTCTGTCTGACATTATCAAAAGTGGCAAAAAAAATTTCCTGCAAATTTTACAAGGATAGCGTTCTCCCCCACTAAAATCTCAGAAAGGAGAATGAATAAATGCATGTCTCTCTAAAATTATCACCATTTATTTAACTTGCTCATCAAAGATGTGGAGATGAGCTTAAAGACAAAGCAAATGTGCTTGGTCCCTGCCACAGCTTGATTCCTGTGAACTGTGTTTAAGATTTTATAAAGAAACTGTGTTGTTTTGGCATGCACATATGCAGATGCCCATAAAAAACTAGCACATATTGGAAAGTTTTGACTATCTTTCAGCAGTGAACTCCAAAATAGTACAAAAGATTGTGAATGTCCATCACTTGAAAAACCTTTGCACATAAATGGGGCACGCTCCAATAAAAAGAGTAAACTTGAAAAGGCACATGGGCCATAGAACCAGGGAAAGACAGCAATTTTTATTGAAAACCCGCCAAGCATTTTGAGCTCCATAATAAAAAACTTCTTCCGGTCACTCTGATTTAGAAAAGTGTGACGGAACAATATCCTTTTAAACCCCTTTTAAACCTACACAAGCACATACCTAGGTGCGGTAGCATTATCAACTTTCTAAGAGAATTTGCTGCAATTCGACCTTTGGGCGCAGATGATAACTGCAAGGAAATGACAACCAGGATAAGAAGTTGTTTAATTATTGGGATAAAGTTAAAATAAAATATTTCCCACTGAAGAATGAAGAAATCAAAATAAACCAACCTGTGAGGCTATGTCCACACCAATTTCATCAAGCACCTAGAAAAAGGAAAATTTGAAATTAGAAGTTACAGGCCTGGAAAACAATAGACAGGGAGAAAAAAGAAATAATTTACGGAGGAGATGCTAATCACCTGGTTAGTAAGCTCCTCTGTTTCTTCCTCAGCCTCATCTTTGTCTAAGGTTTCATCAATAGATTCTGACATCATCTCAATCTACATGAAAGGCCAGAAAATGTTATCCAAATAAAAAGATGTACAAGTCAATATCTTTTTTAATATTGGAAAATTTTCTGAGGCAACTGCTTCATTATTATCTAAAACTATTATAGTCAAATTGATGTAGTTATCAAATTGTTCAACAAAACTTGTGACAACTTCTTGATAAACTATTTGCCATAATCATAAAAAGCCTTATCAAGTTTACCGTCATGTCCAACTGCGATGACTGTTTCTGAAATTCCTTAATCACTTTAGCTTGTTTTGCAGGTGCCATTTCCTAAAGCGGGAAAGCAAAAAGAAGTAATGGTCAACAAACAAATCGAGTACAAGTACCTAGTATGAACAACAACTAATGCTTAATACAATATGCAAAGTAAATTAGGAATGTTTGGCAAGCCATTTAAATGGAGGACAATAAGACTATTCTACAACTAATCGGTACAAATGGTCACATTTATCAGCAGAAGTCCCCCCTTTCCCCCTTCAAGGCATGAAATTTTTACACACAATCATGTGGATTGTGTAAAGGAACTGAAGCAAGCACATCAATATTAGAACAACCTGTACAAAAAGATCAGTTTACAAGAAAGACATTAGAGATCCAGCGGTCTAGGCTCTCAAATGTAACAATAGACTTTTGTGCAAGCTTAAGCATATACTAGAGATTATCCTTCCTCATGGAATGAGAATTCAAGTTACCTAGAGTAGAATACTAGTCATTGACAAACTTCAGTTTCCAGAGTAAAAGACTGGTATTGAAACTGGAAGACGTAGTTATGGCCAAGAGCAATGAATTGATCGAGTCAATCACAAACAATAAAAGAAATGAAGCTTACATATCAGTCATGTTCATCTCTGGATCATCTAAGCTATATAAATATTTCTTTTGTCAAAGCTTCAACTGCATACCTTGTTCATGGCTGTCATTGCTTTTGTAGCACCTTTCATTCCAGTGGATATTGAAGTGCTGGCATATAATGCCTGCAACAGTAACAAAACGTTATAGTTAATTATAATTATTTCCAGAAGTGAATTTGTGTATTAGGGAATAGTAACCTGGGTATGTGTGGCAACGCCTCTGATCTGGGCACGGCTCCCTTGCAAGTTTACTATTTGTTGCCTCAGCCGAACAAGTTGACGAGCTAAAATCTACTGGTGGCAGCCTGATTTACATAAGCAAATTTTACCGTCAAAGATTAAGGCAAATTCATATTGACAGGTCACAGAAAAAAAAGAAAGAAATAAAAGAACAATATAAGAAATTGGAATCCATTTTGCAAGCAATTATTATCGAATAACTCATTGAGCTCATCTTCAAAAGCAGCTCAACTATTACATATCTCATTCATGGATAAGCATATATTTGGCGAAAGGCACCATATTTATTGTTAATTGCTTTTCCTGAATTTCTAGTAAAGATCATATCATATAAAGAGATGCATTTGTATGTATTCTCACAAATTATTACTTTTGACTGAGCTCTGGCAGACAGACATGTGTGGTCGTTCATGGACAACCATGGCAACAATATACCATAGCTTGAACTAGAAATAAGAATATGACCCCCCCCCAAAAAAAAAAAAGGAAATAAATACAAACAAAAACAACTACAATGACATTTCTCCAAATAAGAACACCACCACTTTGACTAGTAAACTCTTTAACGTGAAAGAATATAATAGAATAACTGATATTTATACTTTGTAACATATTCCGTTCATATGTGAACCAGATACTTGTTGACAGGTCAAACACATGTCAGAGTTACAACTAGTGCCCACAAGAGTCGAACACGAGCCTTCTGCAAGATATTTACCAGACTGAATTTTAGACTCTAAAAAGCAAGTTATTAGAGAAGAGAGTAATCATTGTCATTTTATTACTCTCTCTAGTCAAGACCATATAGTTTTTTATCATATCAACATCAACAAATAAGATACATGATGTTGATACGAAACTATTTGTGAGTTGCAGCCTGCTTTTGGCTCATTATTCATGGATCATAAACTTTTAAAAGGAACTCTATGAGTAAAATTGGTACTTGTTCAAAAGAAGTATTATTTTGTACCTTTCAGGGTTAATTGTAGAGGTTTAATTAAAATTTATTTGTTTATGTTTAGTCAAATATCATACAACTGGGAAAATAAATTTCATGGAGTACACTGAATTTATTATTCTAAGATATTCGCACAACTTTAAATTGATTATGCATTCAGTATAGGCTTTCTAATCCACTGAAATTACATTCTAGGAAAATGAAGCAGAGTTCATCATCTGCTAGGTGCAAACCTCAATTCATTGGATTGCTTTGGCTTAGCTTGCACATCATTTCACAACCTACTGTCCATACTTGTACAAAACAACAGTTACTAGATGATAAGGCCAATGGTCGAAGTATTGATGATAACACATATCCTAACCATGGAGTCATTTTACATGCACATAAATGGAAAAACTTGCCTCATTTCCAGTTTTTGCTGTTTTTTTGATCTCTGCAACTAGCTTCTTCTCCTAAAATTTGCATATCAAAGTGAGATTTCCTCTAAAAAAAAAAAAAATTACAGAACAAATAATAACTACACCTCAAAGGGATAGATTTATACAAAAGTTCAATTAGTTAGGAAGAAAAATAAAATAAAACATTGGGGAATTCAAGTACCTCCATCTGTAAAGATGAGATCTCTCGTTCGATGCCTGAAACAGTACATAAAAAATGCATATGGTGAAGATAGGGCAAAAGTTGCTAGAATGTCTCATATGCAAAACATTTGCAGCTTCTACAAAATGGTATCCTATACTCGTCATTTGCAATTAAACTCAGACTTCTCGTACATGATATAGTTACTTCCAGTTTTCTACAAATTAAGTGCTATATCACTGGATACGGAAGAAAATCTGGATTTATCAGCAAAATGCTCCTGCTAAAAAGTTGATCATTTTACAACACTTTCGACATTAAAAAAATAACTAAGAAGTTAGGAACTCTACTTGTCATTTGCAATTAATCTCTGACTTCTCTTACATGATATAGTTACTTCCAGTTTTCTACAAATTAAGTGCCATATCACTGGATACGGAAGAAAATCAGGATTTATCAGCAAAATGCTCCCGCTAAAAAGTTGATAATTTTACAACACTTTCGACATTAAAAAAATAACTAAGAATTTAGGAACTCCTATGCTCTCTAGAGCTGTATATTCCTCTTCATTTAAGAATGCTAAAAATGTAGAGTTAACAAGTGCCTCCCCCTCTCCAAAGATGTGAGAGATCAATTCCAGCAATTCCCCAGCAATGATCCCAAAATAACAGAAAAAGAAAGAAGAAAATACAACCAAAGTCAAAATGACCTTATCAACATGCTGTTTCTATTTCTCCATAGGTAAGTGCATTAATGTATCCTGTAGAACTCTAATAACTATAAAATTCTAGTATTTCCAGCTTTGTCTATAAAATTGCATAAAATACTCAGTGCTAAAATACCTCCGTCATAGAAAGTAGGAAATGTCGGAATTGAGATGTGAAAAGTATCATATAACTGAAATGTGTCCTATTTTTCCAAATTTATGAATCAAAATCTTGAGAATGGCAACATTAGACCACACTTAATGGATAACCCCACACTCTTAAAATGGCGAATGCAAATATATCAAACATACCTAGTATGCAGTATAAGATTGTTGAACTTGGAATTTTCACAATGTTAAAACATGATTATTCAAAGCATATCGAAGTTTTTTATTAATTAGGTAGACAATATAATCCTGTTACATGACCTTGAGTCTATTACCTGGCAGATGTTACACTGATGCTACTCAACATAGAGTTACAGAGAAGAAAACCAGTTCTTATACGGCATAAAGCTGAAAAAGTTCCCAACTTGGGGACTTCTCTTACCCAGCAGTAACAGTGGCTGTTAAATATAAAATATCCCACATAGGTTAGACAAGAGATCCTAGACTAATTAATAAGTTTCATGGGCCACTCTACTCATTGCCAATTAGTTTTGAGATGGAAGCGCATGTTCTTTAACAGTGGCATCACAAGATAAGGGCTGAATCTTAGCACAGCAATTTGTTCACTTTTCCACTTAAAATTGTGTAAGTTTGAAGGTCTGAGTTCTTGACTAGGATTGTAGAATATCAAATTACTTCGGTGAAGTAATATTGACAAAAAGTGTTCCATATGATGTAAATCTCCAATGTATTATAGCTCGGAGCTCCTTGTATGGAGGGGGGATTTTAGGACAAAACATGTAAGTTTTCAGAAACTTGATATGAGACCATATTTATGGTGCCATATCTGCTTCTTACTAGATGCATTTCCTAGTTAAACTTAAGTATGACTCCTATATCTCTATTACATTTCATTTCTTGTTAAGATATCATGTGAGCAGTTCTTTTGTTAGTTTTGACACTAAGTTCTACTTTTGATAACTAAGTGCAATGAGACATCAAAATAATATCAAATCTCAAGCCAAAAATCGACATACCTAAGGTATAAAGTAAATTGCCATGAGCAAAGGCCTTGGCTCCGGCATTGACAACAGAGATCATAAGTAAGATGATTAAGCATGTTATTCTTTTGCCGCTAAGATGGACTAGTTCGAACTCATTTTCTCACACCAAATTTCTCCATCATGTTCCCTCAGAAGCAACACTCTACTTTTCAAAACTGACTCCAAAATCTTTCCCCATTTTAATTTCCCACATCCCAAGACTCAGTACACATTATCATGCTGAAAACCATTAAGATTAAGATCCTAACAACCCCTGTAGCTCTTGATCTGAAGTGCACAAATTCTAATCAAACTCGTACTTCAATCATATCTTTTCCCTCAGCATTTCGAGTAAAAAATGATGCCCCCACCAAAGTGAAATTACAGTCAAATAAACAAATCTCACTTTCGAGAAAAATTAATAATCGATGTACGATTCTACAGAAACCAAAAGTACCTCTTGTGGCAACCACCATTTCCCTTTTGCTGCTCCTCAATGCATCTGTCGAGAATAAGCCAACAAATAAGAAACCAAAATCTAAAGAAAAAGCCAACAAATACCCAACCAAAGAAGAGAAACCATCCAAAATGTAAGCAAAAGCCAAAAAAAAAAAAAATGCTTGAAAAAGGTGAAACGCAAAAAATTGAATAAATAACTAAAACGAGAAGTTTAAATTAGAATTCACAGTAATAAATGACCCTTGGGTGAAGTTTTTTTCTTGAAAATGTTAATTGTTTTTGTTAATTTTTCCATTTTTTTTTTTTTTGGGCCGCTGATTCAAGAAAAGGGAACTCCAAAACCCTAGAAGAAAGTAGTACAGTATAACGAAGTGCAGAATTTATTTCCGTTTTGGGAGCTTTTGCTGTTTTTTCTTTTCTTTATTTCTTTTGCTGACTCCTATACTGAGAGGAAGGAGGGAAAAATGGGTAGTGGGCGTAGAGGCCAGGGCCTAGAGGAGCGTGCTGATTTTCCACGTATCAAACGGCTACATGCGAAGTAGCCGTTGCAATCTCTGCATTTGCACAAATGCCTTGCTTTGATCCCTTTAATTACCAAAACTGCACAATTTCCGTTTTGGCCCTCCCAATGTGATCAAAAATTTTAAAGTGAGCCCCTACAAGTAGAAAAGTTTGAATTTAACCCTTTAAGAATGAAATTTAGTTTCGGTTTAGTCCTTAATTTCAAGTTTTATTTAAAACTTTTAATTAAACATATAAATTATTTAAGGATAACGTGAGTAAAAACTGGAAAAAGTCTGGAGGCCCTTTTAGAAATTTTAATTTCTTTTGTTTGACCTTGGTGACATTAAAAAGAAGCAACACATATTTTAGGTTTTTTATTGGATTAAATGCACTAGACCCCTGAATTACTCTCTAAGTTACACTTTGCCCCTTTAACTTTCTTATATCCGCTTAACACCTCCCTATTGAGTTACTAGATAAAAGTACTACTGTTAGCATAACTATTTTTTTTTTTTTCTTTTACCTTTTCTCTCCTCCCCACCTTTTTTTTTTTTTTTCCTTTTCTCATTTTTTTTTTCTTTCTTTTTCTCCCTTCTCTACCGTAACTAGCAACATCCTTCATTATGCTATAAATAATTGTACATACAGATTAAATTATTTTAATTTTCTTTTACTAATTCTTTATTTTTGTTATATTTGTTTATTTTAATTTTTATTATAAAAATATGTATTTTATATGAAAAAAGGCATTTTTATTATAGTATATAATTAAATTATAAAAAACATATAAACAAACTAGAATTATGATTAGTAACTATAAATAATAAAAACAAATAACAAATTAATCAACTAGTAATAGTTATCTATTTTTTACATGAAAAATTATTATCCCTTATATTTACTATGTTTTTTTTTAACTAATATTTGAATCTAATTAATTAAAACTCAATTTTTTTTTGCATTATTGAAACTGTAATTTCTTTATATATATTTAAATAATTTAACTACTAGTTTAAATATGCTTTATAATGTAAGTTAGGGACGTATAGTTTAATGTAAAGGAAATTGTAATGGATCAACAACAATGAAATTTAATAGACAAACATGCTACAAACAAAATAAAATAATTATTTAAAGTAAATTTAAAAAAATTTATGTCCTAAGCATACAAATAATAACAAAATATGGAATGAAGTAGCAATGAGAACAAAAGAAAAAAGGAAAATTAATAAGGAAAAAAGATGAACTAAAATAATTAACATAAGGGTTGTTATGTTTGCCTTAAAAAAAAAAAAATCAAAGAGTCAAGATAGAGGCTAAGTGCCTATAAAATAAGTATAAGGAGACACAGTGTGACTTGAAGTATAGTCAAAGGGGTTTAGTGCATTTAACACCATTTTTATTTTATGTACATGAGTTAATGGCTGGAGCATGATAGATTAACACAAATGTAACCAAGACATATTTTCACTCCACCAAGTACTTTTCAGAGATACGATTTTGGATTATTAATCTAGGGTTTGATGCAATTATACATTTCTTACAGAATCATGTAATTCTATTAATCAAAAAAAAAAACATTATATATCTACGTGAGTTGAGTAGGATTTAATGCATTAGAGAGAGCCCAAATTTGATTACCTAGGCAAAGAGGTATATGTCAATCTTATTCATGAAGTTAATTCATCTATCAAATAAATAAACCAAACAAAAACTATCCAAGTTATGCCTAACCTTAAGTTTATTCATCAAGATTAAACTAGGGTTTATAATACATTAACTTTTTCCAATTAGTGATGAACCAATAGGAAGCATTAAAAACAACTCAAATAAATAATCCTACCATTCAAAAATCAAAGAGAGATGAACAAAACTCAATATCCAAACCTCATGACAAGTTTCAGTTGAAACTCTAGATAATTTAT
Organism: Cinchona pubescens; assembly: GCA_025175665.1. NCBI lineage: Eukaryota > Viridiplantae > Streptophyta > Magnoliopsida > Gentianales > Rubiaceae > Cinchona > Cinchona pubescens. The sequence goes on along the minus strand of JANKKI010000203.1, from coordinate 3,002,085 downwards.
AATAAAATGAAAATAAACAACAAAGAGGAGATACTACGATCAGCACCATGTCAAGAATACTAGAAGGAAGAGTAAAACAAGAAAAGCTATCTCAAGCTTTTTATTTTTGGTCTTTTCTTGATCTTGGCAATTTTATGGATTGACATCTCTCTTTGATATTAAATTACCCTCACACACTCTAAATTATGAAAGAAATTCCTTAGAAAAAATGCACACACATACATACACACACACATATATATATATGTATGTATATGGTCGAAATAACCCCCAGAAGTTTGAAAAAATCCTGAACCCGTAAGCTGCCCTATGTGGGTGGAGATTTGGGGTTTCTGGGCATAGCTGCACCCACAAAATAGTAGCTGGGGAGCAAGCCCTGCAACTTGCACCTAGGCTACACCAAAAATGAGTAGTTTTCACCATTTTGTGCACCAATCACCTGTTTGACTCCCAATTAATTACAAATCTATAAAAACACATTAAAACATAATAACTGCACTTAAACACTTAAAACACATGAGCTAATGTTTTTGAATAAAAACCCTAAAAAGATAGCTATAATCCTACTTTACGCACACAAAATATCATAACTCGCTTAAAACCCTAACTTAAATACACGTAAATAACTGTATTTTAGAAACTTAACACACTCCAAAACTTGAACTTTTACTTGACCTGATTAAAACAAAATTAAACAATGAAAAAAAACTTGCATTAACTTCCTTCAGTATATCAACAATCATAACAAGTACAGACTAAGCATAAAAGAAAAGGGAATCAAACATGCATATAAGAGAACTTTGACAATTAATCCCAAATTATCATGAATGTACCAACCTTTCCACTCACAAAGAAAGAACAAGAGAAGATATCACTCTATCTTATCAATCATGTCAAATTTATGCCGACCAAAAGTTTAACAAGTGACATTGAAGTTGGGCACAATTCACACACAATATTTTCTAGTGCAAATTAACTCAAACCAAGAATCAAGTAGAACTTCCAAACCTCATAATGTTGGCTAAGGGACAAGAGTAAGATAAAGTTTAATAAAAGTAGTTCATATCACTTTAGACACGTTAGCCAATAATCCGTACCACATTCCAGTAGTACATCGCCCAAAATCAAAATACTTACTAAAACACCATTGATGAAAAAAATTTGACCTTCTTTATTGCAACTAAAGGGAACATGTCTTCGTTATTCAAAACACAACACTTGAACAACTTTTTATCTCATTTTTTTTCTCAATTCTTTTTCCTTTTCTTCTTCTTGTTTTTTTTTTTCCTTTTTTTTTCCTTTCAATATATATTTTTCTTTTTTTCCCCTAAACAACACAACATAGGGGATTATTAACACAATGAAGGCATATACTTGACTTCTTGCCCTTAATAAACACAATATCTGCCCCAACTATCCATCATCAACATTGCAACAAATAGAATTGATACTTCAAAAAACCAATACTGGTTCAGGTTATAAGTAAAAAGAAAGAATAAACAAAACTAAACAAAACGGTACATTGGCTAATTATTATGACTATCAAAGAAAATTGGTTCATTAAGCTCAAAAGAAAAATTAAGGGTAACACATCAAAATGGTAGGCAATTTCGCTCAAATGGTACAATAGTAGCCTACATTATTTCTATAGTTCAAGCTTCATTTATACATCACAAACATAAAACTCATACAATTCCAACAAATGTCACAAGTTAAACAAAATCAAAAGGTATAGACATGATTATCACTCATTGAAAACAACAAATCTCACACTCTTCTCAAATCGCGTGCAAGAGTTCATATATATGTTTGTAATGTCACTTCTACAAATCAATGGGTTCAAAAACCAAAGCAACTTATATACACTTTAATTCAAAATTTCTAACACCATAGTCCCCTTGAAATATTTTTAAACTATCAATAGATAGTCATATAAGTTAATCTATACAAACTGTGACCTATAACACATAAAAAATAATTTTTTAACTATTTACAATATTTTAGACATATAGGGTATAGAAATCCTTATGCCTTTCATTCGGTAACTAGGGAGTCTTTTACATAATCAGATCCTCAAGATTGATA